>VZRJ01003858.1:626256-700871 GCA_013397565.1 Ptilonorhynchus violaceus
GGCGGAGCGGGGCGGAGCGGGGATGGCCGGACCGGCCCCCACTGCCCAGCCCCTGCCCAGCCCCTGCCCAGCCCCTGCCCAGCCCCTGCCCAGCCCCTGCCCAACCCCTGCTCAGCCGCTGCTCAGCCCCTGCCCAGCCCCTGCCCCATCTCCCCGGTCCCCCTGGTCCCCCCGGGCGCGGGCGGGAGGCGCCAGCGGCGCCGCTCGCAGGGGTTGGTACCCGGCTCATCCTCGTCGGGCAGGGCAGGGGAGAAGGCGGCTGCGGGATACGGCCAGGGAGAGCATCCCTGCGGCCGCGCTGGGTGTTCCAGCAGCATCCCGGAGCCGCTGGCACGGCCAGACGCGCACCCGCCGCGCTCGCCCCGGCACCCAAACGCGCATCCCTGCGGCTGCCGGAGGGACGGACTGGCATGTGTGCGCTGCCGCACGTGGAGGGGTTTTGGCTCCTTCCCTCAGCCCGCTTTGTCGTGTTTTCAGCTCTCCCTCAGCCCGGTTTGTTGTGTTTTCGGCTCTCCCTCAGCCGCTGCAACAGTCGCGAGCCAAACCAAGCGTGGTGCAGGCGGAATAGGGGAATGATGTGTGGGGGGTGTAGTGAAATACATATTCATACATATTGCAAAAACAGCGGGGGAAAATACCTACATTTGGGCTAAAATAATGTTCAAAAGAGCTGGGGGAAAATAGCCCACCTGAGGTTTTCCATTACAGAATGTATCAATACTAACACAAACATTTGGTCAAGCTTAATAATGACATTTATCCTTGGCAGAGAGAATCTCAGCAAAAAGCAATTTACCACAGCCCAAACAAAACAAAACAACAAAAAAAGTAGCTACAAGAACTTGTAGTCATTTTGTTCCTTCATGGAGTACATGTTTGGGAGCAATACAAACATTCATCTGTATATTAACATCCACAGTGCTGAAGCTGTAAACAGTCTGTCGAAATAAACTTTGTACACTTTCTGCTTGCCCCACACTGAGAACTCCATGGTCAACCACGCAGTGAGAAAAGGCTGCATTTTGTGCGGTGTTGTGAATTCATTTTAGAAGTTCACATCAGTTTTAGAAGGATTGCCAAATCCAGAGAGGTTCCCCTGACCTGAAATGAAGCACAGCTCCAGAACTGGCACTGTACTGGAAAAATAAATGTATCGTGTCAGAACATCCACTACCTGAAAGAAGACAAATAACCATTATTGACATATGCCCTAGACAAAACCTTGCTGTGTTGTACAACACAGGAGAATTATGATCAAATAACACTCTGTTCAAGACAAAACAATCATCCTCTGGAGGAGGAAGTCAATGTCCAGCTTCATTCAGTAGCAGAGTGAAATGTGCCATGATAACATAGCAGGTCATCTGTATTCTGGTGAAGAAGCTTCAAAAAGAAATCTATGAAAAGTACAAAAAGTGCAAAAGAAGAGCTTTCTCTCCAGATATGGGTGTGAGCACTTTTGGTACCAAAGGAATTTAAGGAAAAAAGATATTGGAATAATTAAAAAAAACAAACCAATATTTTCTTTTTACTTCTATAGTTTCTGCCTCTGTGCTTTTACATTGTTGTGCACCATTTGGAGATGCTTTTTACATTGGCTTTTATGGCCTCTCAGTCATTCTGGGTAACTGGAGTGAAAGAAGGGCAGAAGTTGCTACAGAAATGCAGAGTAAGGGATTTTTAATGCCAGTCATATTATCTCGGCAAAATTAGGTTATTTCCTTTCTTTTCATATTTTGCAACATTGCTGTTGAACCAGCAGACTTGGGAGAACAGATTTCGTTTTTCAGCACAAATATGGAAACTATGGAGCCTAGGATGCTTTATCTAGGATCACTGAACAGATTAATTTTTAAATTTGGTCTTGTGAAAGAAAAAAAAAAAATCCAAGCTATTACATTTTCCTTAATGTTTTTAAAAATCATTATGAAAGGTCACTAACTAATTATTAAATGTGATGCATCAATACCCTTTCACTCCAAAGCACTCTGCAGATATTTTACTATTAGTAAGTGGTAATGAACACTTCGTATTTTGTCAACAACATCCTCCTCCTCATCCTCCACTATCCTGTTATCCCCACAAAGCAGAGCTGGGTCTCAAGTTTCTCTCAAAGCCAAGTGACTTTTGAATAAACTGTTGCCTTCAGTCCCTTCAGAAATGAGCAAGTGCACCCATTTCTTGCACGTGCCCTGCACAGAAATAATCCTCCTTTTCCTTCGGTGGGCATTTTGCTGAAGTCACAGCCGAAGCTCAGGCCACTTGTCAAATTTCCCTCTGCAGAGGGGGTGTCCCAACCCCAGGTTCCTCCCACGGGTGCAGGTGACGGCACATCAGCTGCACAAATTCTGTCCTGGCCGATGCTTTTGTGGTGAAAATCTTTCCGCTCACGGAAAAATCACATCAATTCATACCACCCAGTAATGAGAAAACATCTTCCTGTTTCATTAGCAATATGTTATTTTGGCAAGTATGCCTCATCTCTTTCTGGGTAATTAGCACAACTAATTGTGAAGGAAGAACTGGCGTTGGGAAAACACAGGAGAGAGTGGAAAGACCTGAAACCTGTGGCTCATGGGAAAGGCAGAAAACTGATTAATCTGCATCCAACAAGGTAAGGAAATAACCATCCTCATCCCTGAGCTGCTTGTTTCATCCTCACTGTGATATGTCAACTGATATATGCAATAGACCTTATGTAATTAAAATTGCTGATTGTTCTGATCAGTTCATCAGATCCTATTTTTGTTTGAGGTTGGGGGTTTTTTTTAAGCAGTAATGTTTCCTCTTTGAGGGGCTGGAAGCACAGACCTGGGGGAAGCCCCATTGACAAGCAGACCAGGGAAAAATGAGCCAGGTGCACCAGCAAAAATGTTCCTCTGCCCAATAGTTCACATTCAGAGATACATATCAATAAATAAATACATAAATAAATCTATAGATGTAGATATAGATAGATAGATAGATAAAAAGACATGGAAATACAGAATATGTCTAGTGATCTGAAGGCAAACAATTCATTCCAAAAGGCAGTTGCACTTAACGATTGTCTCTCAGTGCCTACAGACCTGGAAGAGCTGGGCATATTATTGAGTCTTTTAACCTGAGCAGTTACACATTTTTCTCCAAAAATATTTTTCACTTTCAATTAAACTCTGAGAGAAAAATCCTGGTGTTGCTGAAGTCGGTGTGTGCTTTGCCATTGATTTTAACAGACACAGATTTTTTACTCCTCTGTTTTGCTCCTGTTTTTTTTTTTTTCTCCTTTGCTTGGGGATTGCACAGAGGGTGTTGAAATGGATTATCTGGGTTGGTTACTGCACAACATCCAAAGTGAGGAGCTATTAGAGTCAGAGATTCAGAAGATGAAAAGGAATCAGCATGATCAGTTTGACCTCCCAGCAATTTCATACAATTTAATGTGTTGTCTTCAAAACATTTAGCAGTGCTGAAGCAGCAGGTGTGCTGTGACTGCCGTTCAGAATGCACACCGTGAGTCGTTCCATTATTATTTTATATTTTTTATCTCTTATTTCTCCATCACATCTCTCTGTGGTCTCTTCTCTCTGTGCAATGCAGAGTCTTTGGGGAAGGGACTTCCTCTGGATCCCTGTGTACCCTACAGCTTGGGCAGCTGCGTCACAGCCACAGCTGAATCTCTTTGTGATGCTCCCACATAAATAATGTGAAAATCAGAGCAGCATAATGGGAGACGCCACAAAGACCAAGCTGAGTCACACGCTTCAGTTTCCTTTTAATTTCTGCATCTTAATGCTTTTTTGACATTAACCAGCACTTAGGCTTTTGTTTCAGCGACAGCAGGATGGAGCATTAAATCTCTGTTAATTTGTTTAAAACTACTTCTCATCTGTTCACTCATACCACGTAAGAAAACAAAAAATGAAATCGCTCGATTTCCTAATAATGCTTCTGTTTTACGAGAAAAGCAGACTCAGTGAAAAATCTTCACCAGGCTGAAAGAAAGATCTGTTGGACAGCTTGTGGTTCTGCTGTCCATGGAATGCTCCCTGAGTGCCCATCTCCTTAATGACCAAACTCTGGCCTCAGTGGGGAAGAGTCTTCCTATGGGACTGCCTTCTGTTGCTGGCTTTGCTGTCAGCTCCCAACAGCTGGAAAAGGAGATGATGTCGGTCAGAATTTTCCCTCTCCTTTACTTGTTTCCAATGAAAACTCGGAAATACCTCAGTTCCAAATGAGGTCTAAAAAATGACAGAGGACCTTATCACAACACAGCTAGGCTCTTATCAGCCAAATCAGCAGCACTCCAATAGGCAAAATGTGTATCTAAGGGGGCTTTTTTGTTTGAATTAATGGACTAATATATTAACCTGCTTCATCTGGCAGCAGGGTTTTAAAAGCTGCTTTGGCTGCAAGTTACTGTACTCATAGCACAGTAAAGTGCAATGATTTATAAGGACCAAATCTCATAAGATGCAGAGGCCAGCTCAAATGAAAACTCAATAAATAAACTAACCCATACGTGTGCACATCGGGGGAAAATCGCTGTAAGAAGAAATATTTATAAATCGTGAGAAAATGAGTAGGTGCAGAAGTACCAATACCTGCCAAGTTACAACAGGCAGAGCGATCCAAGAGGCTGGAATGTAAATGTTCACAGGCAGCAGTGTCCAGTTGGAAAGCTGATAACATTCCCAGTGGAGCAATTGGGAACTGGCTGCTTTGTTGGAGAAGATAACCTGAAATAACCCAACAGAGGATTTTACCATGACTGATCTGAGATGTAACTAAAGACAAGTGGATGTGATGCAAGCAAGGAAGGCAAAGCCCATTTAAAATTACCATGGAGATATGAAAACATTTGCCTGCATGTACTGCCAGCTCCCTTTCTTTGGGAAACCTTGACAGAGATTCCTTAATTCATCATTCAGACCTTCATTTTCAGTATGAAAAATTACTGAAAATACGGCAATTTTATTAAACAGGATTAAAAAATGCAACTTGTATGCTTAATTAACCAACATTTTTTAGTAGAAGGGTCATTAAATACACTAATTATATTTTGTAACACAATTCTGTGAGCAGATGTCAGATCTTCAGTGATGAGAATTTTTTTTCTGAGAACCAGTTCATGTCCTGTGCCCAACATCTCTTTGAAACAAGGAGCCCAGTGCTGCAAAAACCTCGCAGGGAGAGCATTTCAGTGGCCCTTGCTGATTGCTCTGAGATTTCAAAAGTATGGAGTTTCCAAGACCCAATGGAATAGGGGTAGAAAAATTTATAGTCTGGCTGTAGGTGAGTCTGAAATGCACAAAGAAACACGAAACAGCCCAAAAATTTGGGGGGAATGAGAAACCCAAAGACCCAAACTCTGACTAGTTTGTGATCTTCCGTAAACATATCTTTGTAAGCACATCTGGTGCCTGCTTGTGTGTATACATTAGACCTTCAAACTGTTTGGCACTACAAATATTCCCGAAATTCGCAGGAAAATGGGCTCGTTGCTGCGACAAAACCCGACCACGTTTGTCAGCAGGCACTGCTGATGATGGAGTGCCAGTGACCCCTAGTGCTGCACTCACTCGTTGAGTCTGAGACTCCTCACAGGAGCTGCAATGTTTTTCCTCTAAAATGAAACAAGAATTGGCATCTGAAATGAATATAAATCACAAATGTATAGATTGTACTGAACTAAATGACAGCCAGAAGTACGAAGATGAGGAAACAGTAAATCAAAAGCACTAGAAGAAAAGTAAAACTTTCAGTTTGTAAAGTTTTCCATTTCTGGATATCAAAAAATAGTCGGTAGACTCCCTTACAGGATGTTGGCTGATTCTATTACTTGATGTTTCAAAAAGAATGGGATCACTTATAATTAGGTAATCACACGGAAAATATTTGTCTGTTTCCCTTCCTGCATCTCTGTTTGCTATTGAAAAATTGTTGTTGCCCAAAATATTGGCAATGTTTTTCTGAAATATTTTGTCTGTATACCAAAGTCTGTGTATTTTAGATTTCACTGTGTAATAAGGGATGGTCTATAAAGTGTAAGGGTAATAGATATTTAATGAAGGATAAATGGTTGTTATGTCTGATGGAGTCTGTTATCTGCTTATAGGCAATACCCAAATGTAAAGCGATTATTACATTTTTTACTATTATATCCACGTTGTAATGCTATTAGAGGTTAATAATTTATTGACTCTTTATAAACTATTTATGAATGGAAGATCCAGTGCAGCAAAATGAGCAGTTATATAGAGCCACCTTCAAACCCGCTGTAAGACGCTGTAGCTTTTAACTCCAAATCCAGATTTCATTACAGTGTGATAAGAGACAGGAATATCAGACACATCAAGAGGAAACATCTTTGTAATAGAGAAACATGTAAGATTTAGAAGCAATTTCCATGAAGACATTTTAAATTAAACAGTTCCTCTTTTTCCCTTCTGCTGTGGGTTTTTGGTTTGGTTTGGGGGGGTGTTTAGGGTATCTGGGACAGCCCATACACCTCTTCCTGCCCCAGCCTCGCTCACATCAGAAACACCAGAGGGAACCAGGGCAGGCAGGTTTCACAAAAGGTCTTCAAGAACTTAAAATGACACTTGTGTGTAAGTTTAACTTCTTTTTGTGGTTAATCTTTACAGCAAAGGCATATACACCCTGTCCATGGTGTCAGTCAGCACTGAAGGTCTAAAAGTCACCGCAGTCAATTAAAGCGTCTGCAAAGTGATTACTGAACTACAGCTCCTGAGGTGTATTCAGCTCCACTAACCCTCCAGGGATCTCAGCCATTATTTTTTCCACAGGAAATGCTTGATCAGCAGCGTGGAATAAGCAGGAGGCAGAAGGATTCATGACATGTATAATGCACATATTTACTTTTCAAGATTTCCTCAAAGCAGGCAGAAATCGCGTGCGGTTCAACTCCAGTCACACACACTGAAATTTTTGCCTTTTTTTTTCTTTTTTTTTCCCCCCCAAAGCCCTCATTCTTCTCACAGATGGGAGAGCATATGGTAGGAAGCCCTTACACTGTACTGCAAACAGCTTCCACATTATAGGAGATTTCATATGGAAACTGCGGAGTCAGTAAACGGGAGGAAGCGACGGAAGAGTTCTCGAATATTTTAACCTTCTCACTGTAAACATTGGCTGTCCTTGCAGTTGGAGAAGGAGTTGGGGAGGGGAGAATTACACTAACTCTGTGAAGGTGTGACAAAATAAAAATAAAAAAAAAAAAAGAAAGAAAACCAAACCAACAACTCTGAAAACAAGATCCTGTGAAAAAGAAACAAATTTGCATGCAAAAATGGTAAACTGAGGGATTAGAACCCGCAATGAATTTACAGCAGCAAAAATGAGAGAAAAAATAGAGAGAATAAGACAGTTTAGGAGATTGAGAATAAGCTTGATTTTTTTTTTTTTTTTAATGGATTGATTCTAAACCAGGTTTATCAGGAACTACCAATGATGCTTAAAATTCCACCTAAAGGGAGCTGCTGGCATTTTGTCCCACAGCACTGCCTTTGTAGTTGGCTGTCCCCAGGCCACAGAAAAGGAAGTTTGTTGGCTGTTACATTTGTTTTGTGAATAAAAGCCACACAGCAACCCCGAGAGCCCACTAAAACCCACGTGGGGGAAATGAAAGTTTGGATTTCTCTCGCGGTTTCTGCTGGGGAAATGGAATGTAAACGTTTAAATCCACTGAACTGGGTTGATACTGCACTCTAGTGTGTCATAGGAGCAAGTCCTGCCGTGGAAACAGTCACACTCACACTTGCTGCAGGCACTAGAAAACACAGATTAATGTCAAGCCAAGTTATCTGAGCACAAGCCGGAACACCAATGAATGAGCTTGACCCTCTGTCCTCCAAAATTTGGCTGCATTATTCCCCAGGACAAAAAAAATCACATGGGAAGAAAGCCTTTCCCAGAGAAAATCATTCATATATAAACAAAAAGGTTCTGAATAATCAATTAAATATCAATCAATAGATATCTTATTGGAAACAGCTTTGTTGTAATTGGCCTTCCCACATTCAGATAAAGTGCATTACGGAGAATGCACGGGGAGAACATGGAATATTTGTTCATTGGGTTGAAAAATGTTCATCCTACCCTGTACTCTGATCTGCACATTCCCTTCCTCCCCTCAGCTTGTGTTTTCATGGCTTGGGCTGTCCCCCAGGGTGTCACTCATGCACTCACACAGAGCCCTGAGAACTGTAGCATTTCCTATTGTGCTAACTACAAAAAAAACCTGAAAACATTTTGCTTCTATTCTCATAACACTGACAGATATTGATGACTGCTTTACCCCCAAAGACTCAGGTGCATTTTTTATTTTGGAATATAAACTGCAGCTGTCCAGAAGGACGGACTATCCATTGCCTATCCCTTTTCAACCTGCACACCGAGGGGTGTCGGGGCTCAGGGTCAGCGCAGTGGCCAAGTGAAGATGGAAATTTGCTGTGAGGTGCCATCGTTGGGAGCACTGCTTTCTGTCCACTCCATTTTTGGGAGTGCTAAACTGAATGCTGTCACCTTCCAAGCCACTTTTGCTCCGGGGGGATCAGCCATCACTGGCAGAAGCTCCTTGAAGTTTAATTGATTTCTGTCCTAGGGCCTCACCTGGAGCCTGCTGGTCCTGCAGGCTCAGAAGCATCTGATTTGAATAGAGTCTAGGTTATTTTCTCTGAAGCCTTGATTCAATCTGCCATGTGAGGGCATTAACAGCATTAAAATGCCAAATAATGCTGTAATATTAGCTCCAAAATAAAATTCTCTGAAAGCATGAGAGCCTGAGTTCTCAGCTACCAGCTCAGAGCCTACTGAGGGCAAACACACAGCTCAGAGAGCACCTCAGTGCCCAAGGTCATGAACAACTGGATTTTCCTGAGGTTAATGAACGGAAGGAAACATCTTCCATGGAGTTAATGCCCCCAGGAAATACTCTGAGCCATGATCACTTACATTCGGTGTAAATTCTTTGCATTCAGTTGATGGCATTCTGTACCTCAGCATCTCAGAAGAGCTTACAAATAAATCTAACATTTATCTTATTGCTGCATCTGAAGAAGGTGGGAAGTTTGATCAGAACTTCAATGAGGTAACACAGCTCGATCACAGAGTTCTGTAGCACAGTCTGCACCAAACCATGGATTTTCTTAGTTATATCTAATCTGTAAAAGTTTTCAGGAAGTCTGTTTTCCCTTGTTCTCATCTCTCCAATCAGCTTTATTTGAGCACTAAACTCATGCAGAAGGCGAGTTCAATTTCACAAAGGATTTTGCTTTAAATTCACTCTGTAAAGAGATTTTCTTTCTATATCAACTTTTGTAATGGAGACAAAGATGAAATGCAAAAATGAAGCCGTTATAAACTGAAAGAATAAAACATTTCGTCGTTGTAGCTTCAACCTTTTTTCCTGGTAAGCCCAAGGTGCAAAATGATGAACATGGGAGAAAAGTTACCTCGAGAGTAAATACACACTGATAGCCACTGGATCTGAACACTTGAAAGACAGGTGTTAGAGTTATTAAAGGTATTTTTTATATATAAAAAGCTGAAGAAGTATAAATAAAATACTGTGTTTATGATGTATTTTATTTTCCAAAATCATTATTTCATAGTTTTATGAAGGAATTAGTTGGTGGTTTTTTGCGAGAGAATTCTTTGGTTACTTGGTTTTAAGCACTTCACCTGATTCTCGTCTAACTCATATTGGTTTATATCACCAAATCATGACTAACTTCAAAAGTCTGGCTTGTGATTTGCACAAGGAGAAAAATGCAATCTCTTACGTCTTTGGATGAGCATCAAAAGACTTGATTTGGCCAGGAGAATTGCCAAAAAAGAGAGTTGCTCTTCATTGATCATCTTGAGTTTGTAAGAATACTTATGGATAGATCCTGCCACAGAGTTTGTTTTCAAGGATCTCCAAAAATAAGCAAGGATTATCCCAGGATTAGAGCAAATGTAATCTTTATCTCAAAATCACATAAATCTAGATTTAACACTGAATTACAGAACTGGCAACATGCAGTAAACACCGAGATCTTGCCTCAGCAAGTCTGGAATGATCTCCAATGGCAATTTAAAATTAGGTTTTTCTATCAGGAGTCTCCATCAGGAGTGTGACACTGCAGTGACTCTTCAATCCAGTGGGTAAAACACTCACCTGAGAGGGAATAGGGAATAAGGAGTCTTTTTCCCAGGTTGATTTTATATTCAACACTGAACAGGATTATACAAGCAGTATTCTCAGTTGGATCATCCAACCACTGCAGGGCAGCTCAGCTCTATTTTCTCTCCTCCTCTTCCAGGCCCAAGTGCTTTCCATGCTTTGTTGGGCTATGACGCAGCTTCCAAAGGAAGAGCAGGAGATGTGGGTGTCAGGCCCCGCAAAGCTCAGCAAAATCAGGCTCTTTATGGGGTCTGATCCACAAAAGCTCTCTGGGAAAACCCAGGAAATGCTTTTTCTATCCCATGGACTTATGTTTCACCCACAGGGTCAACTGCAAATTCCTGTGGTGCTCAATCTCTATCATGCAGATGATCTTCTTGCTTACAGGCACCAGCTTAACTTTCTTTCCTAAAAGAAATATAAGCTTGGGGCATGCTCTTGGCATTTGTTTAAGGATTGAGCACTTATTCTGCAGCACTGAAACCTTCAAATTCTTGCTCAAAGGTCAAAAATTTGAACTCTCTTCTTCTATCGTGAGCATCAGCTCCTACAGTTGGGTACATGCAGGTCAGAAGGACTTTGTCCACTCACAGCTGATCACCAGTGGCAGTGAGGATGTTCATGATCTGCCTCTCATTGATTCAGACAGCAAATTAAACCTTCAATTATGTTCGGCATCATTTCAAGATTTTATGTTCGGCATCATTTCAATTTTTTTTTTGTCCAGCATCATTTCAAGTTGTTTTTTACTCAGGAGCTTAAACTGACAATGGTCAGGTCAGTGCCACCATTACAGAGTGGGTAATAATCTCAGCAATGCGTGTTGAGGTGAGCTAATTAAACAGTATCAATTAATACCATGTAATTGATGCAATTCATATGATTTTACCTGAAGTGCTGATACATAGGAACGAACACAATTGTTATTTGCTTTCTGTACTGCTGAGAATCTCATAATCATGTAGTCCAAGGCAAGTGCAACTTTGCTTATTGGACTATTTATATAAAGTAATAGCTGTTCTGTCACTACCTCATTTTTTTGGGTTTACAGAGCCTAACAATCCTTTCCCAGTACCCATTTCACGTGTAGAAATAAAACCCTCTTCCTGGAACATTATTGCCAGCTTTTAATAGCCACATTTAATCTTTGTTTAACAAGTAGTATCCCGGAAAAATTTACAAGTGCTTGTCAGAAAACATTGCAGGATCTTGTTACATTATTAGAGCTTTATATTGATTAAACACACGGTCTGTAAAAGGTGTAATAAACCAGCTGTCATTTTGAAATGGAGCTCACGAGGTAAGCTGCATCCCTCTGCAATTCTTGTTTTATTTAGGAGCAGCTGATTTCATTTTCATTTATTTGTCCTGCCCTCCCTGGGTGAGCCTGGTACCACATTTTAGCTGAGGAAGGTTCTGGGGTGCTGTGGGAACTCTGCTGCTGCAGGACAAGGAGAGGAAACAAGGGCTGGTCCTGCTCATGGAGCCTGTTAGGAACATCACTGGGTTCAATTTTTAAAGCATGACAAAGTGGTTTGGATTATGCAATTGGTCTGATCAGGAAAACAGACTATTTGTGTCACCCCAATGTCACAAATTTGATTTCTCTCTGATGTCATTGCAGTTAATGACAGAAATTAAAGCTGTGCACTTCCCGGCAAAGGGGGTTATTAACCTATCCAAGGAATGAGCATAAACAGTCAACATCCACACCCATTCCAGGAGTTAAAATGATGGCAATAAAGGAATTGTTTGCCATTTAAGAAGGACACCAATGGCGTGCTCTGCTCACACTGAGCAGCTGAGCTATTCAATTAAATGTGCCTTTAATAAGTAAATTATTTGCCTATGTTGGATAAACAACTCTTGCGTTATAGGAGTTAACAACCTTCATATTAGCCAGAGGAAAAGTAATTTTAGTCCCAGGCTGTACAAGAAAGGTGTTTTAGTGGCAAAGGTGACAGCATGAGAGGTGCCTCAGTTACATTTTGTAAAGAGCTGTGTACTGAAACATATGCAGATGGGTAAAAAAGGGAAAAATTTACAGAATTTTCAAAGCTGAATTCAACTCTAATGAAAAAGAGGCTATAGCTCATCTGTTTCATTGAAGTGGTGCAGCCACATTTTATAAAAGTTGTTTCTTTTCCCTCAGCACCATGGATACCCCTGTAGAATCAGTTGTAGAAGCAAAACTGGACTGCTTTTCAATGTAGTTTTTCATTTGTGTTTAGAAAATAACCCAAGCTTTTATAATTGCCAGGAGCTGAAAAAAAACCCCAAACAAACTAAAAACCACACAACAAATCCAAACAGAGAGTTCTTGCATATACCATTCTCCTTCATTAAAAATAAACCAAAACAAAAATCAAATTTTATTTATCCAGTACGGGGGTTTTTACCCTTTTAAAATGTAACTGCATCTTCTTGCCTTGTGCAAAATATCATGGCACGTGTATGCACATCCCTTCTCCTGCAAGATGGACTATTCCATGTATGTTTTTTCTAGAAAGTTTCATTGGATATAAACAGGAATTATAACAGAGCTGCTCAGCATCCTTCTCTGCCTATATCTTTGAAATGCAAGCGTGCTTTCTTAGGAAAATGTAGACTCCAACAGTTTCTTGTCATTAAGTTATTTTTCCAAGCCCAGGACAAAGAATTATGAGTTTTAAATCCATATATTTTCATCCCAGTGAGCATTTGCTGTGGCCTTTTCACGTCCCTGGGACTGCCTGTCAGTGAAGGGCCGGGGCAGACTCGATGTGTGTTTTCCTTCCCCTTCAACTGCTCCTAATAGGGCTGCCCCCCTTCAGGCCCCAGTCACTCAGGGAAGAGCTCTGCCTTATTACACCTTTTGTTTCTTCATTAACTCCATCCGAGTGACCCCTCGAGTGCCGTAAAAGCTCATCATCTATTTCCTAATTGGATCAAAGTGGAGCCAGGCAGCGTGCTGCATACAAAAACTCGGCTTTGATCCCTCCCAAACAAAGCAAATTTCAGCACTCCAGGACTTAGCTCCGTGTTAAGACTAAAAAGTACAAATTCGATTACGGGTTGATGGGAGCAAGAGTTCCAAGTCAGCGCTGTTGGAAAAGGCAACAAGAAGTGTAATATTCCTTCCCAAGGCCTTGCCCTCTTGTGTTAGGTGTCTACAATAATCCTCCTGTCACAGATATTTTGTTCTATTTTTTTTAAAGAGAAAAAGCCTAAAATGTCACCGCCACCCCTGCCCACTGCCACTTAGAAAAGCAGTTTAAATCCCATGATTTCATATATCTGTGAAGATCTACTCTAAAACCAATCTTCTGTTCATTCAGAAATCTGAGGGGCGTTTAACTGCTCTGCTGAAAGAACCAGCTTCAAAGAAATTGAAACGTACAGAAGAGAAAACACAAAAATCAGTCTTTTAATGAATTAACCACACCAACTACTGCTTATAATCAACCGTGCTTAGGAACTGGTTGTTTCAGGATCACACACTAATGGCTGGGGATGGAATCTGGTCATAGAAAATAGCCTGTTCCCCTTCTTTTAAGATAATGATCTTAAAAAGAAAGACATAAATGGAAGCAGATTTTGGCCTGTAGCACAACCTTGCACGCAGCTTCATAGGATGAGCTGTTGGACTAGAGGATGAAAAATCTATTTGCTTAACTGAGCTGGAAACGATACAGTGTGCATAAAGTGGCTATTTATAGATTATAATTCCTTTTCAAGTAGTTTGGTGGCATTTTTAATTTACAGAAGCTATAACATTAACTGTAAATATAAATAAGAGCAATGTTGTTATCATAACAAGCTTGCTTGGCCTATAACTCACTTGCACATTCCCTTATGGCTCTGCAGAGAATGAAGCATTTCTTTTCCAGCTCTTTATTTTGAATTCTTAATCCTCAGTATGCTTGGCAGTAAAAACCAAGAGAAAAGAACAGAAAGGGCCTGGAAGGTTGCAGTTAATCCAAATATGAGTGGGTCGGTTTTGTTTTTTATTGTTCATTGCATTAACCAAACTTTGTAAAGCTAAGACAGAAAGAGTTATTTCTGCTGGAGACCTTTTGTCTTCTAAATATTACAGAAGCAAAAATGAGAAATCATTTAATATGTGATAGATTGTAGACATTTTCTTTGAGTGCAGAACCTGTGGATTTACAGGTTTAGATATAGATGGCACTGGTGAATTTACAGTGAGTTTTGTCTCATGTGAAAAAGTTGGGGTTCTAATGAGATTTATTTCCTTGATTTCATAGAACTAGTATTTCTTAAGTTAAATGGACCATAACCTGCAAAAAAAAATGTCCTGCAAGAGATATTAGTTCTAGTGTCATGTTTCACTTTGCAGCTCTGTTTGTCACAAATAACTGATGCAGTACATTTTGTTTGCAATATGTGTAACTGGACTGAAAATCAGTCATTTTCTGCACAGTTTGTAGAGGAATCTGGTAATAGTCTAACAAAGCAAGTAAGAGATCTTTGTGACAGTGTCATCTCCATAACAATCCATTTTTTTAAGAATTATTTTGATAATGGAGATCCTAAGTTTTGGCTAAATATTACAACTCTTATTACAGCTGTCATTCCCTTTGCACAGCACGTGCATCAAAGAGAAAACATGAAGATGACTTTTGCAGCCTTTTAGTTACACTTTTCTGAATTATAATTAATGTTTACTTTGAGGCACTCCTGGTGTAATAAAATGGCTCTCACAGAATAACCTTCTTTTAGATGAGAAAATCACAATTTACAAACTGCACAGCACCTCTGGTGTAGTGATAGTTGCAGTAGTTGTATTTAGTATATTCTCGTGCACTGTGGAAAATGAGTACGAGAAACATCAAAATAAACTCTAAAAAAGCCCACTGTGGGTCAATATCCTGCAAATTGGAGGTTTAATGCCTATTTCTAATATGTGGACTGGCCATCACCAAAGTAAAAGTTTTTATGAGATCCAGGTAGACAATGCAGAGAAGAGTCAAACTGCCTGATCCACAGAAGATCTGTTACATGCAAATTCAGTAGCATCAAGGAGCCAAAACCCCTGGTGATAAGAAAAGCTTGGTTGTGCTGTTTTTCAAGCAAGACACTTGGGAAGGAGAACAATCAAAGCCTATCCTTGCCAGCAAAAAAAAGGCAGCTTGCAACTGGCAAAAGGAATGTGAAGAATCACCATTACAGCTCTTCAGAGCTGCATGGAGCTATCTGCTACCAGGAGGAAGAGAATTCATCACGATAAAAAACAAACACCCATTTTAAACTTGCTTGGCAATGAGGATGTTCTTATTTGCATAATGATGGTTATTTGAATGTGATGAGAATTTGCCTGAGCGAGACTCGAGCTCAAACACATTCAAATGTGATACAGTCTGTACAATTTTCTCAAGGATTGCAATTTAATACTATTTATCTAATGAAAGAAAAATAAATATTGGCTGTAACATCCCATTATGCTTGAGAGCTGGTTTTAAATTACACTTGAATAAAGTAACTGAGTGTGGGATGTTTGCATTTCCTCAGGGAACGGTAACACTTCCCAAAATGGTGAAATATATCCTCCTTTTCCAAGTGGCCTCCATCTCAACAACAGGACTGCAGAGGTAACTCTGAGAAAGTGGGGCCTGGTGCACCTTCAGCATGATCAGTAGTGAACCAAACAGCACTGCACCAGTGTAAAACAGTATCAAAGAATTCTAAAGCCAAATTAAAAAAAAAAAAAAAAAGAAAGAGAAACAACAAAATAAAACAACTACCTTTGAGTATTTAGAGGCTGACTGGCAAATAATCATTGCCAAAGTTTATACCAGAAATGACGTACAAATTTTAACAGAGATAAGCTGTGGTTGTTTAAACATTTAGTAAGGAATGCCTTGGGTGGGACATTATTTGGTATGTTCAGGGTGTTCCTTCTAGCTCTGTTACAGAGATGAGCAGAAGAGAGAAGTTCCTGTCAGTTTTATGTATATTCATATATAATTGTGCTAAAAGATCTGTCCATACAGAGGGAAATAATACCACAGTTACAAATATCTACATTTTGTACTTTCATCTGATACAGGCCTCTATCACACAGGACAAACTCCGATTTTATTTAGCACGCCTAAAACTGTGCTGAGTTTCAGTTCCGAGTCAGAAGTTTGCCACTCAAACTCCGTATCAAGTACAAGAATTTGTGCCATTTTGTTGTGGAAAAACCTCTACGTTTTCTCAGGGTGTTGGATGCCACCTCTAGTGAGAAATAAAAGACTTTTGAGGTTTTCAGAAGCCCAGACATGGATCAACTGGTGATGAATGTGCAGCCCCTTTGCAATACATTTTTACCTCCAGGGAAGTCCCAACTCAAGCCAGCCCCTGGCTTTGGTAATTTCAGATGTCAGAGTGTTTTTAACAAGGGTGCAATTTTCTGACTGCAGAGCCATACATTTGTCTTGCCAAACCTTGAATGCCACAAGACTGAATTCTGTGCTGCAGATGCTGTGGATAATTAACTGGCAAATCCATCCACGTGAGAGAGATTATTTTATTTGTGTCTTCAAAGGCATGAGAAAAAATCATGCCTGAGCTTAGTTCAAAGCCAATACTACTCCTATTAAAGTTCTGTGGAATTCTTTGCTGCTGAAGTTGACCTAAAATGACTTAATTGTTGTAATTATGTCTTGAACAAGACTGTCAAAAAGCTCTGCTCTTGTAAAACAAAAAGTGTTCTGGAGAAACAATTGAACTACCTGAAGCTGTAATTTAAAGAAGCTACTAATGCATTTCTAAAACAGAAAAGGATGCAAGCTGGTATTTTTATTGCAATTCAAATAAAGTGTAATTTGTAAATTTAGACAAATTCACTAAGTGGATTTTTTACAGTTTATTTTTGGGGTTTTTTTAATGATGGCTTGCTCCTCTCTGTCTGGGCTTCATGAATTTCCACTATAATTTTCCACTGTGAATCCAACACATCACAGAAGCTTCTCCAGCTCTGGTTACAAACCCCAAAATTTTGACAGAAAGTTGCCACCTATTTCAACATGCATTGATGGATGGTCTCATCCTACCACATGTAAATGTCTCACTTCAATTCTGTTGCCTCAAATTGTAGGTCCTGCCCTCAAAGCTACTTGTGTGTTAACCTAGGACACCAAGATCAGCAAGCAGGTCTATTAATAAAGACAATTATAAACCCAGTTCACATTTCAGAGAGTTAATTTGTAAAATGTGGTACCATCATCTGTTACACAGAAAAAATTGGCATTATATAAATCCACTAAATCAACTCAAGCACATTTAAAAAATGAAGACAAATTTCTTAATATCCTCAATTCACCAATCTCTGCCCGCTCTGAGCCCACTGGCTTTCTCCACCGTGGTGTGGGGAGTCCATGGCTTTGCTGGCAATTAAATTTCAAGACAACATTTTGATCAATTTTTACAGTTTAATAGAGTCTTTATCGCTGTGATTACCTCTGGAAGAGTTGAGGGAAGCACAATTCCACTCACACAAACTGATAAATCTTTTCAATTAAAAAAAATAACGGGATAAATGAAAAAGAATTCTTCTTTTTGGGGTGGTGCACCAAACACCATGCCTGGCTCGGAAGAGAAGTCTCAACAAGAACGTTGGGAACATTTGAAACTCCAGTTTTAGTGAACGTGATGGAACAGAAGTGACTGTGACCGTAAACTGGGTTAGCACAGCTGAAATAATAATTCCATGGGACAGCCTTACCTGTCTGGAAAGCAGCTTGTGGGTTCCCCTATTTATTTATTCAGTCAATGAAGGGCCAGTCTGCTTTTGGTGGTAACGTATTTGTTACCTGTCTCTTGCTCACTCCTGACATCCCACATTGCAACTCTGCCAGCACATTCTAGACTTACATTGAAAAAAATCTTGTAAAAAGAATTTAATATAAAATTTCAAATTATATGGATTCTGCTAAAATCCGAGTATGCAAAGTTTACCTCAGCACCTCAAATACACTTCACCAACTCTTACACAATTTTCTTACATGATTATGTATGACAGAAGGAATGAGTCAGTTTTACAAATGGTTTTTCTTGGGTACAAACCAAAAAATGTGGAGTGTTGGGTTTGCAAGGCCTCATGCTGTACCCATGGCTGATGTAAATTGGCTCGTTTCATGCAGAATTTAATGAGTCCAAGGTCATTTGGACAAGTGGAGTAGTCCCAGTGAATCCCAGAGCTGTCATTCTCATGCATCCAAAAATAGAAATATTTTTCTGTATATTTTGTATGCGTGGTTTTTTACAAACTTAACAGTCATTTGTGTTAATTTCTTGTGTTTGCCTACACTCCAGTGCAGGCATCAAAACTACCTCACATATATTGACGTATTTTTCCTCTGACATGCAATTTTAAAAAGATAAAATCAAGTTAGGGGTCCATTTTAGTGACATAAATACCTCCTGCACCCCAGCAATTTACCCTCCACCATATCTCATCTGTGTTTTAGTCAGGTCTCTCAACCCTTCCAAGCAACCTGACATCTGAATCAAGCATTAAGGAGCGGCTCAATGGAGTATTTTTCAACGAGATTTTTTTTTTAAAGAGCATATTTTTCATTTAATTTGGCATGCCTCTCAAATCTTCTGTTGTGATTCACTTCCATCTTCTTCATAGATTTATAACAGGATGACTATGATGGATCATGCTGATTTTGTTTTGAGTCTTTAGAGCAGAAGAAAAGACAGGCCAAGTGAGGCTTTTTGTATTTCCCTAAGCAGAACACTGCCTGGCACAGAAGGAAGTTGTGCTTGCCAGAAGGTCTCAGAGATTGAAATCAAATCATTATCTTCAATAACAATCAATGCTTTTTTAACATTTCACAGGTATGGTGAAACAGCCAGAACCAGTTGGTTGTGTGTTTTGCCTCTTATTTTCTGTTTTCCCTGAGTTATGATGACAAGCCAAGAGATCTTCGTAGGAAGACACCTCAGCAGAGCAACAGAGCTTTAGATCACACTTGCTGATTAATTCTGCTATCAGAGAAGCTCAGGGATCCATTGAGCTCCTCCACATGGCTGCTAACAGGACACCTTGTGCTCGCCCAGATGTTCCAGCTGCAGTCCCATCTTTAGGCAGAACGAGCTCTGTTCTAATCAGCTCAAAATGCAGCAATCAGAACCCTCAGCGCAGTCTGGAGAGGAGCTCGTGTCTCTCTGCTGAGCCAGATGAGAACAGTTCAAACCAAACAGACCTGAGCTCGCACTGGATGGTGAATGATGTGCTCAAAGCACGTTTGATTTTGGGTCTTGTCTGATTGTTTGAAAGTTTCATCTGCAAGGGTTTAGTGTTCTTCGTCTGGATGCAATAGATAAACCTTGGAAAAGAAAACTGCATGTCCATCTGATGGAACTGGACCAGTGACCAAGCACACAGCTATTCCAGGTTTCTCATACTTTTAAGTTTTAAACAAACTTAATTTTTTAAAGTTTTACGCAAGTTTTAGACAACAATAATTTTCTACTTCTCTGGCAAATTGAATTTCCAAATCCATCCAGGCCCACTGTGAATCCAGTGAAGAGACTTCTTATTCTCTGCTTTTTCTGATTTCTGTGCACATGCTGGACTCATTCTCATATCTTTAAGAATTCCAGCATGCTGCCCACCATGTGATAGAAAAAGCAGCTGTCTGATAATGTTGCTCCGAGGCATTAATTTGATCAAACATGCCATCAGAAAGGCAAGTGGGCTTCAGACAACTGGAATATGATTTGAAACAAAACATGGATTTAAAAAGCAGCTGCTAAAGTAAAGGCACCTTCTGAACTAGAATTCACTGCTGTTGACTGCATCTTACAACCCCATATGAAATTATTTCTTCCTACATGCTACTCTATCTACAGTTCTTTTCCTGAGTGAGGAAAAGAAAAATGCTTTCCAGTCTAGAGCTTGAGTGACATTGTAAAACAATATCAACCTGATTTTAGATTTTTAGTTAGAATACACTACAAAAATATTTGCTTGCTTTCCAAACAGGAAATAATGGTTCCATTTCAGAAAATATTTTGGTATTTCAGATTGCAAGGCGTTGAGAGTGGAGAGGAAATGATCACAGCAGCATTTCTACATAATGAAGCAAAGTGTAACAGTTTGACTCTCTTGGGTTATAATTCACTGAAGCAGCTACAGATATAAAAATACAAGGCATTTTGTGGTAGCTTTTCCTTTCCTCACACTGGTTTATTTTTGTTCTGGGAATGCAGTATATTGGTGGCAATTTATATGCTAATGACTAAAGTGATATATAAATTGTATAACTGCGTATTAATGAAGGATGAGGGGGTGTAGGTTATGATGCCTTCATGCAGTGCAGAGAGAAGCATTTTCTCATCAACTGTTGATATTTAGTTCTTGGACTGGTCTCTAAATCAAAATTCCCACAAGTAGAAGTCAAGGAAACTATGGAAGCAAGACAGGTCTAGGCTTAGACTGAACTGACTTCTTGCTGACAAAGACCTGACCAGAAATGCTTATTGGAAAAAAAAATAAGTAGCTGGCCTTGGCTTCAGAACTAAATCAGATCTCAGGCCTAAAACTTTTTAAGCTGGAGTTGCTGATAACAATTTACTGCTTCTTTGTTCAGCTGCTCAGTCTGTGCCTGCTGGACAGTTAAAAAGAAATAATTTCCTCTTGTAATCTCGGTATCGAAATATTCACTGAAAGAGTAACTAAAAACATTGCTCAGGCAGTGTCTTTGATTCCTATTTGCATGAATGTAACATCTGGAGCTGATGCTAATCAGCTCCACCGCCAGACACTGCTGTGTAGCTTAGTGTTTCTTTATTTTGCTTCACGCAACACGTCGGGTACTTAAACATTCTGCAGAAAAGTAATTTGGGACAGCATTTGGGGACAACAGCCGAAATCACACCTCTGTGGTAATTTAGGCATAAGCTGGGGTGTATGACCACAATGAACAGTTCTGCAGGTGCTGGGGTGCCCTTCTTGGGCGTAGCTGAGGTCCCCAGGTCTCATGATTTTATTATTACGGTTGAATTAAGCAGAACTGATTCAGTCAGGTCTCATACGCAGAGACGCGATGACAACTCGAGCATTTTGCTGTTGAGCTGGAGGGGTTTATTCACATGGCACTATTTTAAGGCAGCTCATCCATTATACAAGGAAAAAAATAAATATTTTATTCATATTAAGTAATTTTTAGAGCCTGGTTGAGGTTCTGGTGTCACAGGATGTGTTAAGGTAACTCGGTGGAGTTACTTGTACTCCTCCTGCCGAGTAATACCTGAGCATCCTTTCTCAAGTATTTTCTGCACTCAGAGAATGGTGCCTTTGTTGTCAATCACTCCATTTGCAGCCATTTCCCAAAAATCCAACCCAGATGTCAGCACCTACAGTGAATTTCTGCTGAACTCTACCAGCCAGCCCTGCTTTCCCCTCCTGGTATTGAAACCTGCACTACAGCAAACACATGGCTGCAGTTATTCCCTGGGGGATGCTCTGAGCACCTGGCTCCAGACACTGCACAAAATAAAGGGAAGGCTCCAGCAGTCTGAGTGTTCCAAATCCTTTAAGTAGAGGAAACTATTTTATTTGGAAAAGTAATATGATAACTCTTTGCTTTAAAGAGTTCTAGATTAGTTCGGATATACGTTTGCTGGTTAGGAAATAAAGAATAAAACAAAAAAAAAGAATATTTCTTTTTCTCCTGTTATTTTCCCGATTAACTCAACCATTTTTTTTAAATTGCTGTTGGCTGAAAATATGCTAAATTTAGGCAACAGATGAAGCAATCTTTTCACCTCTTTTTTAATGTTTGGAGAAATCGATCAAGCTCTGAGTTTATAGCTCCATTATAAGCAGGACTATCACATTTGTAAATCAACACAGCTTCATTAATGGTATGAAACAACTCAAACTAGTACAGCAGAAAGCTTGTGCAAACTTAGTTTGCACAATTAGTATCTGAAAAAAAAATGCAAATTAGAATTAGTATCTGAAAAAAACTGTCACCAGGAAAAGGTCTTTCCGGGTCAGTTTTCCCAGCCTTATCTTCCACCAGCTTCACGTGTATAACATATTCACTAAAATTAAAGGCATTGTCAGGTCAACAAGAATTTTATTAAGAGTTAGTGAATTTATCTGCTACTGGAACAAAAATTTTTTTATTCCAACTCGACATTATTTCCTTTTTGCACTTTCTAAAGAAGAAAGGGCAGATGATTGGAGAATAATTTTACTACTTGAATTGAGCTTTCTAAATAATCTCTTCAAGCAGAACAACTAATTTGGTAGTCATAACATAGCAGTGTCTGCTGTCAAGAAAATACTGCAGAAAGCTCTAATTTCTGCATAAAGGACTGGGGTGACAGTCAAACTACAGCTCAAACACCTCCAGTGCAGTTCATTCTGACTAAGTTTGGGAAAGTTTGTCACTGAATTCTACAGATCAACTCAGGCCAAAATCAGGAAGAAGGTGCTGTTTAGGCTGGTGTATCTATCAAGCTTTGTGATACAACTTTTTTCATGATCACCTTTCCAGTTAAGTGCATTTATACTTGTGTTTCACTTGTGCTGTTTTAAGTGAGAATGCAGCATGTGGAGGAACTGGGAGTATTTCTGTTCCATTCAACTGTAAAGGCAGATTATAGTTCACATTTCTGCTTAGGTCTGCCGTGCCCAGGTGCTTGGCCTGTTGTTACCTTCCATCCCAATCAAACCCCAAGGAAGTGTGATGGAAGCTTGCCTGAAACACCATCCACATAATGGGATCTGTTCAGGGAAGCCTAAAGGGAGGACAAACAGGAGCAGAGTTGATTAAGAAGCAGTCCTGAGTGCTGGGAAGACACTTGGGGCAGCTCCCTGCAGCCATCAGAGTGAGAAAGGGCTTCATATGGAGTTTTTCACTTGTGTTGCCTCATGCCAAGTTAAGACTTTGAGGAAACCTCTCTGGTCAATAAATACATCCTAATTTTGCAAGGTTTATTCAGCTCAGTTGAATGATTTTGTCTTTGAAACTTATATAAGTGTTCTTCACTGCAAAATTATCGGGTAACTTCTCTGAAGGAGCAGCTCCTTCATCTTCCCACCAAAAAAAGTCATTGAAATAGAGTTTTCAGTGAAAGCAAAAGTTTTAATAACAACCATCACAAGCCACTAATCTGAAGCAAAACACCATGCTGCTGTCAGTTTGATAATGGTAGGAAGCCCTACGGGATATTTCAGTGATTATTTTTTTTGTCAGGCAAATGCTCCAGGTAACAAAACAGTAACAACTGTTAAGTGTTGAACACTTTTCATTTGATTTAACATGAAAAAGGCACTCCAACTAAAAAGCTGCAGAAAGCAGATGACTAATCTACATCAACAATGTGAACTTAAAAATAATAATAATAATAATAAAAAAAAGCTTGAATTCCACAGCCTTTAACTCCATTACTTTCAAACCTACATCTGGGCAAGGACACTGAGAATAACAGTTCAATTCCATTGGATATAAAAGTGAGCTGAAGGAGTAGATTTGTGTGAGCACTATATGAACAATTAGCCCTTCCCTCTTCTAATGTTATTTTCACTTCTTTAAAATACAGACAATGGCTATCATCACAAATATCTTCATTGCTCCATATGTACACTCCAATGTGCAATATTTTTTTTCACCTGAAGAACCTACACGTTTATTAAGACTAAGACATGCCAAAAAATTCTTATGGTTTAGAAGGAAAAAAGCCACAGGCATGTAAGCAAAATAGTAATAAACATTGCTACATTTGCTAGCTCATTAGAAAGAAAAAAAGAAAGAAATTTGTCAGAAAATGATGTTGTTTCTTTGCCCAATCCAAATGCAAAACTGTAGTGAGATTTGCAGAGGCTCAACCTCAGTCTTACAGAAAACCATAGATTAACAACACAAAGGAAGCATGAATTTTTATATTCTTGCCTTATCAATTCGTAAATTAAACCTTGATAGATTCCCTTTAATCAATCTCATCATTTTAACTATTCTTTTAAAGGAGAAGAATGAAAAAAACGATGTTCTCCTATGAAATTTATATTCACAGAAAAAAGTAGTACATTAGGCTTCAAATTTCATTTCATGTCTATCCCCTGGGACAGAAGCAATTGTGAAAATATTTACTCACATGAATATTCCTGCTAAATTTAATGCCTAAGATTAACTCAGATGTTTTCAGCGGGATGGTTTTCATTGGGATGTAAATGTATGCAAGCAAACCAAGATGCACTTTGTTCATGTCTCCAGCAACAGCCCTTTGCATGGAAATGGGCTTGAGCATCAACCAGAAAATGAAAGGGATGAGGGGAGGTGTGCAGCAGCTCCTGATGAACCCAGGAGATTTTGTAAAGCCAATGAACTGAAATACTTTCAGACAAACTGACTAAAATCTTCACTGTGTATTCAATTATGGATAACTGAGAGTGTGCAGCAAACACTTAGGTGTTTCAGTGGGTTTGAAGCTATTACCTTTAATTATGCCTCAGAAGTCTATTCCAGCACAATGAATTTCTGGAGAAAGAAAAAAATATTTCAAATCTATCCCTCAATACAAGAGCGGGATCCACAATTGATGCACTGTGGGGCATTTGTTCCTTTTCAAATGTGTGTGCTTGGATTTTCTGCAAGAAAAATTATTAGCAAAAAAGTTCATTTTAATAGTTAAATAGTTCAGTCTAAGGATGTGAAAAAATTCTCCTACTCCCCAAGAAGTTAAATTCTTATCTTTTTCTTTATGATGAGAGATCCACCTCTGTCAACAGTTACACTGCTAAAAAACATCCTGCTGAAAGAAAACCAATTTACCATATGTTCTTGCAACAGAAATCAGATAAATCTAATTCCTTCTGTCAGAAGAATACATCATGGATTTCTAGGGATCAGCATAACTGTGGCTGAGGAAAGCAGGTGATCAGTCTTTCAGAAGATGAGGGCAGAGACAGAATGAGGCATAATGGTTTTAAACTGAAAGAGGGTAGGTTTAGATTGGATGTTAGGAAGAAATTCTTCCCTGTGAGGAAGGTGAGGCCCTGGCACAGGCTGCTCAGAGAAGCTGAGGCTGCCCCATCCCTGGAAGTGTCCAAGGCCAGGTTGGATGGGGCTTGGAGCAGCCTGGGATAGTGGAAAGTGTCCCTGCCCATGGGATGGGTGGAGCTGGATGGTCTTTAAGGACCCTTCCAACCCAAACCATTCTGTGAGTCTGTGATAAATGTCATGGTTTCTCTTCCCAGTCAAGGCTCTTTCGCCTTCATTCAAATTTTAATGGTTAGAAATCAATGTCAGCTACTTGTCTGACGTTTGAAGTGAATGGTCACTTCAGCAAAGCCACTGAAATAGGAAGGAGGAAGGCAGACAAAAAATACAGGGATGGGACAGAGTATTTTATTAACAAGGAAACTAACAAAAGAAAAGGCCAAGAAGAAACAAATGCTTACAGCCAGCTCTCTCCCCTTCCTTCAATTTCTTTGAGAGACCAGCGGTGGCACAGATGTGACATTCTTGATCTCTGTGTACAGAGCAGCAGTGTTCTCTCACACCTTCCACCCTCTGTCCCCTCAGTGCAAGGCACTGGCTCCTTTTATTTGGTCCTGGTGAAGTTGGATCCTCCTCACAGCCTTCCTCACAAATTTGCAATAACCAGTTTGTGTGACATCACAAATAAATCTAACACCGTGCGTAGGTTTTTATAATGACAGGACAAAAGGTCCGGCCTAATATGAGCAAAATTCTTCCGTGGTGCGGCCTGTGTTATTTCATGGTCTGTTAAGCAGGTAAGTGAGATGTACATTTGGCTTGTGGTTTGGCTATTCTTTAGCACACAGCTCCGACAGAAGATACAAGTAACTTTACAAAATCAGAATTGGGATAAATGTGATCCTCGGTGTGAAGTACCGGTTCTATTTCTTCTTTGCCAAAGTAAATTTCAAGTAAAATGGGAATTTAATTATAATTTCTGTGGGCTTCCTTCTACTTTGACATTGCAACAGGTTTTCTTACTGGTATGCTAAAGTTTTCTTCCTGAGTAGCTGGGTAATAAGCAAGTTCTCAGATATATTTTTAATAAGATATGATGTGAGCATCCCAGAGGAGAAGGCTGTGCTAGAGTGGATGATGTCAAAATGGTGTGAAACTTCAAAACTGTTCTCTTTTCTTCGAGTGTGCAGCTACTACTCTGTGAGATCTCTTAGCAGACAGCCTTTAAAGATAAGGCTTGTTACTACATACACAGATGCAATAGAAATAAAGAGCTCCAGCAGCCCCCTGTGTTAGTTTTTAAACTGCTGGCACCACAGACAGTTTTTATGTATTATGCAGCAGTAAAGTCTGGACTCAAAACTTAAGGCCTTCTAATAAATAAGCAATTTTAACCTGATTTGCAATCATGCTGTTTAGTCATACCGTGTCTGTAAGTGGTAAATAAAACATTCCCCACCGAGTGAGCTTCCCGAGAGCATCCTGAGAGCAATCACCTGCAGGTCAAACACAAGTCCTCAAGCAGTCTTAGGGTGCTGACCCTCTTATTCTGGAGTTGCAACCTTTATTAATTCCTATTTCTGCCCAATAAGGTTTTTACAGCTGATAACTATCCAGTTAGTGTGCTGCTTGGCAGCACTGCAAATGAGCAAATTTAGCATCTTGCTTCTCTCTAAGTAATTGCCATTTAATCCTGATTTTAAAAGAAGCAGTGGTGATTGGAAAGCAGCTTTAATTTTGGTAATGCGAGGTTATCTTTTGGGGAAATAAAACACACTGAACATGAAAGAGAGTAGGTTTGGATTAGATATTATGAAGAAATTTTTTACTGTGAGGGTGGTGAGGCCCTGGCACAGGTTGCCCACAGAAGCTGTGGCTGCCCCATCCCTGGAAGTGTCCAAGGCCAGGTTGGATGGAGCTTGGAGCAACCTGGGATAGTGGAAGGTGTCCCTGCCCATGGCAGGGGGGTGGAACTGGATGATCTTTAATCCTTCCAACCCAAACCAATCTCTAATTCTATGATGATTTATTTAGAATTATTTAAATTATTTAATTTATGAATTTTTATATCTCCGCTTGGTAGTAGTCAAAGGACTAGTATGTTAACAAAAGTTAAATCTCTGTGTATTGAAATGGAGATAAGACTTGCTGTTGGTCTCTTTGGGCTTCAGATTTCGTCAAGAGAGTTTTTGGAAGGAGTTGACCATGTGTAAAAGCAGCCAAACCATCTCATCTGGCAAAATGTGCATCTGCAGTAAATGCAAAGCAGAAAATACCAAAGCTAGGAAATGCTTTCCTTATGCCAGTGTTGAAGTTGGGTAATTCAACATCCAGAACATGTCTAATAAAATCTTAAATGGTTTCTTATTCCTTTGTTTTTGGAACAACTCTGCTATCATCAATATGCAATTTTCCCTCAGCCTCTAATATATGGAAATGTCAATAATGCCTTGTCCTCTAAAGCACATCAAATACTTTGATATTGCATTTAGGTTCATAAAAGTGTGCTTGAGCTGACAAACAACAGCTGTAGAACAGGTTGTGTTGAATCAGAACAAAAGGTGATTTTTTTTCTTGTTGACCAAAGGTTTTAAGAAATAGGCCTGGCTTCTGAAACTTCAATTTTTGTCAATGCACTTTTGAAAACTGGTTATCATGGTAAATCTTGGTTTTAAAGCTTGTTTAGAGAAAGAATAGATCTGATCCCAACCAGTAAAAAACCTGCTCCTTAACTGAGCTCTCTGTTCTGAAGTACTTTGCTGTTTTATGGGGAGGACAAATGAAGCATTTATCTCTTCTCATTCTTCCCCTAAGCACAGTCCTGTTGGATGTGCAGAGAGTAGGCTTAATCTTAACTTTAAAAGGAAAATGAACTATTCTTGTCTTGTCTACTCTGCACCTCCTAGACATTGCTAAGAGGCTGTAGGTGAGTTTAGAGATCTAATTTCCCCTAAATAAATAATGAAACCAGACATTTTAAGCTTATTCTGGGTTTTTGGAGTTTAGCTCCAAGTCTGAGAACACAAGTTTTTTTCCTTTTCCTGGGGATGTCTTCTAAGAATAATGCTTTCCTTTATTAGAAGAAATTTTTTTTGACATACAAGGGACTCAGGGGGAAAAAAAATACAGGAGCAGTAAATGTTTTGTTCTCCGTGTCCTATAATAGCTTTGCACTTTCTTTCAGATACTTGCCACAAGTTAGTAAGTCTCAACTATCCTAACAGTGTATTTCAAAATGAATAAATAATTAATCAGGATATGAGCAGTGCATGGATTTGGTGGGGGAATGTTTCCAGCAGGTTTTTTTCGGAGTTTTTTTTTTCATAAAACAAATCACTGCACGCTGGCTTGATTAACTGGTAGTAGTGTGAGCAGTGGAAGAGGAACACTGGAAGTAGTAAGTACAATTTTAGTGTGCATTGTTTGGACATAAATGGAAACAGTGCTGGAGCTGCTCTGTGATAACACACAAGATGAATCATGATTTTTCATATGTAATACCATTTAAGCAACTTTTTCCAAGAAACTTAAGACTCAGTTGTCAGGAAACACTTTTTTGTATGTGCCAACTTTTTAATAGGTGGCTCCAGATGAAAACAAATCGTTGGCATATTAAT
The DNA here is from genome assembly GCA_013397565.1 of Ptilonorhynchus violaceus. Classification (NCBI taxonomy): domain Eukaryota; kingdom Metazoa; phylum Chordata; class Aves; order Passeriformes; family Ptilonorhynchidae; genus Ptilonorhynchus; species Ptilonorhynchus violaceus. The sequence goes on from VZRJ01003858.1 coordinate 654,990, forward strand.
GATAAATACCCACATGCAACTTTCCATTACCAGGAAATAATGAAATTTTTCACTATTGACTGTATCCCGCAGAGCAGGATCTATAAAGCTTGTGATCCATCATTCTGCTTTTTGTGCACATGTATATTTTCACTTTTAATAAGCTGCTTTCAAGTAAAAGCTCAAGTCTTCTCAGAGCAGGCTTGGTAGAAACCAGAACTGTACAATTTGGGAGGCAAACGCTCCCATGACATTGGATTTGTGTGGGTATAAGTAGTTACACCAAGGTGCAAAACTCTGGTAAATCAAAAGCTTGGGTTTATTGCCTTAGTATTTGATGCTGAGGGCTTAGTGGACAATTTTAAGGTGAAATCTGGGGGTCACCCAAAAATGAGGGTCTGTGGGGGTAAAATGCAGTGATCAGCAGATGAGAGTTCAGCAAAGGTGGGCAGTTTAACCTTGCTCTTCCCTTCCCTTCCTGCTTCCACTGTCCAAGCATCAGCTGCACAAAGAGGAGGAGCTGGAGCCTCCCCCATGTCCATGAGGACCGAGCTGGGATGGCTCTTTGGGCCTTCCAACAGCTGGAATTTTGGTGTGCTACACAGAGCCTGTAAAATCTGCTCTTATACCCTCCTCCAGTTTACCATGCTGTCCAAATTTAAATTGCAATGTTGCAATTCATTCCTGTGTGTATCTCACAAGCCCTCAACTCTTAGCAGCTTTCAAATACCCTGGGTGTATTCTCATGGACACACTGGAGAGCTGTGTTTGGTATTAATGTACAAGTTCAAGTGTGAAGTAATGGTAAACAAATTAATTTTTAAAACCTAAAATAATTGCCTAAGTCAGTTCTGTTTACTAATGCATTTATTTGGCTTTCTGATTAAAATGTCACATGAACTTTAATGCTTTATTGCCTTTTATTTTAGCACACATTATACTATGTGGTAGAGTTTTCAATTAGACAGATGCAGTCTTGCATTCATTTGGATATCTCACTTCAGTAATTAAAAGAAAGCTTTTAATTGTCTGTTTTCTGTTTTCCTCAATAGCCCTTCTGAGCCTGCCTTTATTTCTCATGCAATTATTCTGGGTTTTGACTTGCAGGGATCTGATTTTCCATTCCAGCCAATACAGTTCTATATTCAGAACAGAATTGGCAGCTGTAAATGCTGCTGACTGGGAGGTGTCAGAGGTGTCCTAAACCTCTGACATTTAATCCCAAGTGGTTTGCACTCTTCTACAAAGAATATTAACAAATGGCAGCTATTTGCTTAAATAAAGTGTTTGTCAGCTTGGTATCCTAAAAGCATAACTGAGTAAATAGCAATATTCATGTGTTATTCCCAGGGGAAAAATCATAATCTAGGGAAAGGATCACAAACTGGGAAATCAGAATAACCAGACTCAGTTTGTGTCTGGTTCTGGTCTGCTGTGCAGCCTTGAACAGGACACAAGGGGCAATGTTTAAAAATTCTGAATGTACACCAATTGTTACAATCACTTCTTTTAAAAATAGCAGGAATTTGAGTTTTGTTAGTCCCCATCTAGAAAATAGATATAATGATACCACCCTGCCTTGCAAGAGTTTTTTTCAAGGCTTTGAGACTTTTTTTTATATCAACTAGGTATGCAGTTGGGATATCTTCCTGGCTTTTCTTCCCTCAAAAAATATGGAAAAAAAGGAAGGATGGGAGATTTCCTGTCTTCCACCTGATAATTAAATTTACTTGAATATCACCTTAGAAACATAAAAGGATATTAATATTTAACTTCTTTCTCTCATGGAACCACTCTTAGAAGTACGAGAGAAGTGAAATAAAAATGTTTTCAAACTTCTGTGGAAAGGTAAGAGTTGATTTCATCAAAATGCTCTTTATATGTTTATTTAACAGCTTTTGGAGGTGGTCTTAAGTTTTTCACCTGCTTAAATAACTCATGCAAGAAACCAGAATTTGGTTTGCCAACTCTTTGCCTAAAACCAGTGTAGAACATCTGACATTTCTGATCTTCAGCCTAAGAAAGGCTTTTGGGAGAGACAAGAAAAAAATCTGGGTTCTATCATGTTGCCTATCCCTTTTTTCCCATGTAAAAATACTCTTAATGGTGTTTTCAGAAATAACTTCCTGATGGTAAATAATATCTTGGAAATTCCAAGAAATATTTACTTTTTCTACCAAACCAGCTGGGTGGTTGAGTAAACAAATTTAATTCTCTTTAAAGTCTTCTAGATTTCTAACAAATATCTGATTTTATTTCTATTCATGATGAAAGCTTGAACTCTTGTATTATTAGGAAAGAACTATGCATGCAACATTTGTCACTTGTTTTGTGGGGAAGCTTTGGCAGCACCCTAAATCATTGCTAAAAATGAAGTTGCCTTGCACTTTATCAGTTTATATAGTGATGGGTTCTAGCAAATTTCTGCTGTCACTGAAATTTGCAATGTCAGAGTCCCTCAGCATAGGAGGCAAAGGAAAATAAAAAGACTCTGAAGTCGATATTTGCTTTTGGCCTGTCTCTGCAGTTCAGTCCCAAAAGAATCCAGAAGAATAGAATGCTTATGGTGAATATTTGCTAAAAATAAGGTTATTATGGAAGGGCTTTGAGTGGTGTTCAGTCCATAAATTCCTGGAATAAAGGTAAAAAGGGCAAGTGGGAAGATTGAGGCCACTGCTGCCTGAAGAATCAATCCACTCTGATTGCTGATGGTCCTGCTATTATATGGCTTTAAAGAGCTTTGTGGAGAGGTGGACAAAGCAGTGTCAGCAAAAAGATCTTGGGCACCAAATGGCTGGACTGCAGATGTCGGGAGTCGTTTCACAGCCCTGCTCTGGGTGAGTTCTGCCTTTCCCCTTCCCGGCTCCACGGAGGAAACGAGGCTGCTTTTGCTGCCGAGAGGGAAATGAGCTGCTTCAGCACAGGGCCAGGCCAAGATGCCAGATGTTCCACAGGTGTATTCCTCACATCTGAGGCATCACTGTCTGACCCTCCCTTTCCACGGGGTTTTCTGTGGGATCCGTAGTTGGAGGGGAGGGCTGCGTTTTCCCCCCAGAAGCTGAAATGGGGTTTTGTCTGATGGTTCCATGTGTTGGGTATTCTGGACCATCCCCACCACAGATGTTCCTCTCCCTGCATTAAAAGTGGGTTTCAGCTCATTCGCCTTCAGCACTTGACTTTAAAAGCCAAACAAATCAAATCCTTTTCTTGAGGGTATAATGCATCATTTTCCCCTCTTTGGCTGTGCATTATCTTCTTTTACATCTGATCACATCATCAAAATCCGACTTCCTGCATCTGTGTTGGCTAATTAGCGCCTTGGCTTTAAACCTCCTCCTGTCAAAAACATACATTTTTTCAAACTAGTCAGTATTTTTATTTATTTCATACAAAGTGTTCCGAGCATATTTGATGGGAAGAGGAAGAGAGGTGGTTTCTCTAAATTGGACACGCCAAAGAAGAGCGAAAAGATTCTGGGATGCAGAAGCCAATAAACCAGTGAGTTAGGGAAAAAAAGGAGGGAAAAAAGTGCTGTAGATCATAGTTTCTCTGGCCAGAATATATTCAAATGTTCCATGCTGGTGTCTGGGGCAATGTTAATGTTATAAATCATGCTGTTCTGGTGTCTGAGCAATTCCTTTTCAATGACTGCAGTCTTGCTCATGAAGAAACCTGTATTGCACTGATAAAAATCAGTGAGAATCTTCCTATGGAAAAAATGTTGCAATGATGGGCAAAATGAAGGCAAACAGCTCACATGGGGAAATACACCCTAAAAAGATTAAGGATTGTAACAGTAACAAGAAGAATTTTCCATGCTCGTACTCTCCTTTGCAGCATTACCTTTTTTCAGGTAAATAGTGCATTACACCTGGGTTTGGAAGAGTTTGTTTAACTCCTCAGACAGAACTTCCTGTGGTTGTTTAGCTTACATAACTTACGGACTTTGCTTATTTTACTGCCTTCAACAGCAAATATTCTACCCACTAAGCACGTGTAAAAGCTCAGATTTCCATGAAAATCAACATGAATTTTAATTTTAAGCATGCATGCTGTAAAATCATATCTAATTACTGGATTTTAATAAAAAGCAAAACAATGTCTCTTTTTGATAGTGTATCTCAAAGAAGCACCTTTGCTTTGTGTTTTTGAACATGACACTTTGGGGTACGTAAATACATTACAGTAGAATAAACTTTTTCTAAATATCTGCCTGTAAAGCAATATGAACAAAATGATTTTATAGACTGGAAAAGACCAGGCAGAACTTGATGTTTATATCCTGCTTTCCTTTTCTGTCTGAGCAAATCATACTTGTTCAGCTGTAGAATTGCTTAATTTCCAGTTAATTTTTTTTTTCCTAGGATTTCTGATAAAAATTGTTCTGGATGTAGGCATAGATCCTAATACTCAAACGCCCAGGTATCAGAAGGTTCTTCCTCAAACCAGCCAAATTTAATTTCCCTGTTTACTCCTTGTTCCGTTGCATTTTCATGGGAGCGCTGCAGTCGTGTTAACCACGATTGTTCTGGCTGTGGCTCCGAACTCACAGCTCACGGCAGAAGGAAAAGGATCAAAAGAGGTCAAGAAGAAACAAGTGTTAGGATTTGGGTTTTCAAAGCCTCGTCCTGGAGTCAGGCCTTGTGGAAGTTAATGGGACGTGGCAGATGGCCCAAATTCAAAAACTTCGTCTAAAGTGCCAGTGGCCTGTGTAATCCAAGGCTGCCTCTGGTTGAGCTGCTAAAGTCGTGGATAACGGCGTGGAAAAAGGGAATGTGATGTAAACAGCTGCAATTCCTCCCAGGCCCCTTTAGTGACCCTGGGGACGATGAGAATCACCACTGGCAGAGGTGTGGCCACCACGAGAAGGGATGGTTCCTTCTGCAGGATTATCCTGCACTCCCTTTGGGAGGAAGTGCCCCATAACTCAGGCACGCCCCAGCAGCCACCAAAAGATGTCACTGCTCAGGTTTCTGCCTGCAAATGCAGCTTTTCTTAAATAACACAGCAGAAAGATAAATGAAAGGGCAATAATTTAGTGAGATTAAACGGACAGGACTTGGGACACTTGTCACAGCTTCTGCAATGCCTCATATCTGAGCAGGGAAGGATTGCTACGTTCAGAAATGCCAGGATCATTCATCAGCCCTTTGATGTTGATGTGATATAGTGTTCATAGCTTGTAGAGTATAGGAATTTGTTTTGCCTCCATCTGCCAATCTATTTTATGTTGGGTTTGGCCTCACTGTAAAATTCAGGGAATTAAAGTAACTGAATTCATTGATCTACGGATGTGATTTCTGAAATACCACATAAAACAACACAACAGGAAAGGATATATCTGGCTGGAGTACTTTTCATGCAAATTACATGGATAATTTATCCTTTGGCATTGGCTGAGCTGAGTGTGTATCTCTGCCACAGGAGTCTGGAGCTGTCATAAGTCACGGGGCCTGACCCGCTGCTCATGGAAAGCAATTAGAGGCTGGAGGATTCCCAACTGACTTTGTGGAAGAATGCAGTTTTGCTCCCAACAAAATGGCAAATGTTCCCATAGCTTTGTTAATGTGGGATCACATGAAATACTGCTGAGTAAATCTGAGACCAGTCCTGTGTTGTACATAGTGACAGATGTCCATCCATGAGTCAAAAGTAGGAGAGGGATCCTGGCTCTTTTTTAAGAAATATAGCAGTGAAGGACCTAGAGGAATTGGATGTCTCTGTGGATAAGAATATCCAGAGATGTCCCATGTAAGCCAATCTTCATCCCATAAACAAGCAGAAGATTAATTTGGAGGCTGGAGAAGAGATCCCCAAAGGTGTCTGTACCTTATGTTCCCTCTGAAATCTGATCACAGGCCACTGCCAGAGCTATCTGAATAGTGGCAATATGTAAAACACAAGCCTAATTCATTTTGTCAGTTTGTTTCCCTCTTCTCTGATGAAGCAAAAGGAGTTGAATTTTACAGAATTTTTTCTCATAAAAAATGAAGTTATGAGTCAAGATATAAAATGAGATTTCTCACTCCGGCACTCACGGGAGTGTGATGATGGGACAGGGACCTGCCAAAGGTGTCAGCACCAGGAGGAAGCACTGCTTAAACTCAGCTCTGTTATCTGAGTGAGAATGCATCTGTTTAACCTTCCTGTGTCCCAAAGGCTTCAGCTGAGCAGAGCTGGTCACCACACCCGTGTAAGAAAATTGAGGAATAATTGGATCAGGCAGGATTTGAGGCAAAGCCAAATTCTTTGCTCGAGCCATCCTCCTCCTGTCCCGGCTGGGGAGAAAGGATGGACGTGCTGGGAAAGGGGATGGAAATGCTGGGAGAGGGGATGGAAGTGCTGGGAGAGGGGATGGAAGTGCTGGGAGAGGGGATGCTGACACCTACAGCACAGCCGGGATGCGGCACCTGGCTTTTCCTGAAGGAGTGCTGACAGGGGGGAACTGCGCTTTTCAGCACTGCAGCTGCCTAATAAGCTTTGTTTTTAAGATTTCAGCTTCTTTCAGTCTCCATTCCTTACTTGCAGAGGCTTTGTGATGCCTGGTTTTACAGTAACTCTCAAACTCATGTTTCTCTTTGTAATTTATCTCTACAACGTGTGGTCTAAATACTCTGCAAAAGAAAATACTTTCATCTTTGTGTCAGTTCTGTGTTAATGTAGTAATGCTATCTAAACTGAATGCAGTAGAAAAGCCTTTAAATGGTCATTAAATTGTTTTATGCAGAACCACAACGGTGCCCTGTAGGCACTTTCAGCCCTGACCGATTGTTGGTTGTCTGTGTTCCAAGACACCAAGGCAAACACCTGAAATCCAGTCCAGAGTGGGATGTTAAGGGTGCCCACTGTCTTTCCAAAGGCGATGCTGGCAGTGTATAAATTTGGGATTTTGTCAGCCCAAAGTGATAATATTTAAAAAGGGACTGGACAAAATCATGCAGGAAACAACCACCAAGATCTGCTCAATTGAAGCACAGTTGCTGGTTTGAAAGATCCTGGAGACAAATTTCGGGAAGCTGGTGAGTACTGAGGAGCATCACCTTTTCTTTGCCTTGTCCTCATGCCTTTGCTGGGGCTGTGACCAGACAGGGCTTCTGCAGCTTTGGTGTGACCTAATAAATCATTTTTTAGGTATAAGGGAATAATACCTTTCTATGTTGTAACATCCTTAATTATCACCGCTATCTTTTCCCATTTGGTTGCTTTTAGTGAGCTGATTTGATCTGAATCACATTTAAAAGATGTACTTTGCCATTCTATCTAACGAATATAAATCTAAAAATTACCCCAAATGCAAAAGATTGTGTTGCATTTGAAATGCCACATAAATCCATGTTTCCTGGCATGCATGGGCTGCTGATTTCAAAATTGTGTCTGATGTGATTAACCATTTTCTTCATCTGTATTCCATCACTTGTATTATGTCTGTTTAATTTCCTCCTTTGGAAAGAGATCAATGGAAAAAGGAAACACAGAGAATGTCAAGATGCCCCCTTCAGCATTTAATGCTGTTGTGTGCAGAATCTCAGCTGGCTAAAACTGAAAAAAACCCTTGTTTTTCTCAGTATTAAATACTTCAACACTTTAGGCCCAAGCGATGCCAATAATCAGGCACCTCAACCTCCACCTCTGCTTCCATCTTATAATTTTTTCAGGATTTTAGATCTGTTGCTGCTCTATCAGAAGGGATGTCAGCCACCTGTATTCCTTGATGTTTAAAGAACTTAATCTGCTCTGTTATGGCCTGTTCCAGAGCAGGGACACATCCTCTTACAGCAGCCCTGTGTTTGCCAGCTTTTAGAAGTATTTGCTGTGTTGTCTTCAAGCGAAATGAGTCATGATTTCTGTTGGTGTGATTACATATATTGCTTTAGCTTTTCCAACTTGGATCCCAGCCGCAACTAAACCGCATTTTTATTGGAAACTGGGTTATAGTGAATAATCTAGGTCTGGAAATTCCAAAATGCTCTGTGATGTATTGTTGGAATAGGATGGTCTTAAAAATTGCTGGTTCAAGATTTTTAATGTACATTTTTTTTAATGAGTTCTATCTTTACTTCTCTGTTGCTTAATAGTATTTCAGTTTTCCTCTAGTATAGAATCTAAATTGCTTACCGAGTAAGACCTGCAGCTGAATTACACAATTAAAGTCAGACACAGACCATGATTAGATGTGAGAGCTTCCCCTATAACTGAAGAGAAAGTTGCTGTTACACACTTTTTATACTCTTTTTTTCTCTGTGAAGTCCAGTACAGTTCATATCTGGAGATCAGTCAATCGTCTGAGACCCTAATGTGAATCCAACAAAGAAAAACAGTTTCTAGATCCCAGGTGAGATTATGCACGCAGCTAAACCCTGTGCTGCTATTCCCCTGTCATACAGAGAATAACTTGATGCTGAAATAAAAAATTGGGGTTTGACCGTGACAGTGAAATGAGGCAGTGAGGCAGGTGTGGGTCAAAAAGCCAGAGCATATTTTTTGACTAATTGTGAACTAAATACAGCTCTGTAACATCAATGATCGAAGCAACCGCCAACAATTCTTTTTTATGGGGTGTTGGTTTTGCAGGTTTTGGGGTTTTTCCGCCGCTGCAGCACAGCCCTGCGGCCACGGGGCGGCGCTGCACACAACGATTGGAGCCGGGGATCGGGAGCATCCCGAGGATTCCATCCCCGCGTTTGGGAACGGCTTTTACCTGTGGATTAAGGGCTGTACCCTTGTCGGCGGAGAGATCCTCTTCTCGTTTTGCAGCTTGAAAAGTGACAGCGTGAAAAGGGACACGCGTGAGGGGCGTTTGGGCACCAAAGCTGAAGCAGAGCGCGGTCCCCAAAGAGAATTCTGAGTTTGGTCTTGACTGCAGAGCAAAGTGTGACAGCAGATGCAGAGTTTATTTGGGAAGGCAGCTCTGAGTTAGTTGCTGCAGAATACAAAACGTCACACAAATATAATGTTCTTTTTCCTGCAGTCGTGCCCCCCGTGAGAACGTTCTTATGCAGGAGGTAAAGGGCCTGGTTTTTGATGGGAGCTGTGCACCTGTAACTTATTTGTGGCTGCACCCACAGGATGATGAACACAATCATGATAATTGAGGATTCTTTGTGGCTCTGAGACTGATGCCATGGGTCCTGACAGAAAATATGGAGTTGAATGACCTGAAGTAGTTCAGATGTTGTAGTGCTCCAGCTATTATTTCTTGCTGTTTCAGTAGAGGAATGAAGGTTAACAAGGGTTCTGTTCTAGGACTGCATGTAGTTACCCCAGATTAGGTCAAATTTACATGTTACAGGAACTGTCACTTTTTTCATCACGTGCCTACATCTAGTTTTGGATGTTCTTCAGGATTTTCAAGTGGAAACAACCCAATAAATACATTTAATAGACTATCCAGCATGAACTTTTGAAACTGAATCACCCCGAATCTGCCCAGAGTCTGGCAGACTGTAGGTGCAGCCCACAGGTTTGGCAGTTGTAGCCATTTCAGAGCACTGAAAATACACTGAAAAAGCAATGCTCAATCCACTCTCAAGCAAATTGTGGGGCAGTGTGAACTTTGCGCATTTCGGTGCTTCCTGTAGTTTTTCTCAGAGCAGTTTTTGGGATGCAAGAAAGGTTTCTCTGTTGTATGGGAGTGGCTGGGGAAACAACATGGAATTATCTTGAGGTGAGGGAAGAACAGTGCACCTGCCTTCTAAAATGCAAATGGTGCAGAGATTCTCTGATAAGAGAACAGAGGCAGCACCATGTGAGGAGCACGGTGTGATGAGACTAACACAGCCCAGACACCAAAAGGATCATCAAATACATGAAAGATTGGCAAAGAGAAAGGGATTAGGCTCTTCTTTTTATCCCCCACAGACAGGATGAGCAGCAACAGGCGTGGGTTGCAGCACAGAGCATCCAAGTCAGACGTTAAGAAACACTTTCTGGTGGAGGTAGAATGAAGCACTGGAATACATTTCCTGTGGTGAAACTGCAGTTCCTCCAGTGTTAGAGGTCTTTAAGTGCAGGTAGATAAACATTTGTCTGCCTGGAGTGACCCAAGCAGAGCTGATCTTGCAGTGGAGCAAAGGGCCTGGCTGACCCCTGGGGTTTCTTCCAGCCATAATATTTTATGGAGGGTTTTGTGCTCAGGCTCCAGATGGGCTTCACCCGATTAACTGGGAATGACCCTTCCTTGCAACTTTGGTGTTGGGTTCCTCGAGAGTTTGTTCCTATAATCACTTACGTATGCCAAGCAAGAAGTTCAAGGGCTTTTGTCGTTTCTCATCCCTCTCGCATTCCAAACATTTGCTTGCCTTAAACTTGATGGACTTTGTCCCTCGTCCTTCCCCTGCTTCCCCCTTCCCAGCTCCCGTTAGTGCTAACGCTTTTCATTCCCTCTCTCTGGCACTCACTAGTCCCTTTTATCAAAGGACTTTCACACCTGAGGCCTCCAGTCACATACTTGCAGTAAAGTAACAGCTTAAAAGCAAATCCTTTTAAATCCTGAGGCCAAACACCGTAACAAACATATCTTCTCAAGGGATCAGTTTCCAAATGTGCTTTTGAACCTAAAGTCCCAGCAGGCATTTGGCTTTAAGTGTGTGATAGGACTTTATTTATTTATTTATTTATTTATTTATTGCAGAGCCACCCCTCCCCACCACCACCCCCCCTTCACTGTTCCCACCTCGAGAAGTGCTATTTAAACCCGTACCTCTGGTGAATTCTGCCATTGAAGTGCAGATGAGCAGAGTGCTGCTGGGCGGTGGAACATTGCGGGACAAAAAAAGACATATCAAAATAAAATCTTGCGAGAAAGTGTCGCTTTACAGGGAAAAAAGTGCGTCTCTGGTTTCGTGAGGGAGGGAGGGAGCTAAATCGCGGGTTTGAATCAACATTTCTTTGAAAATCTGCTGTATGGAGGGGCAAGGTGCTCAGGCTGTGGCGGTTTGGGGGGAGATTTTAAAAGTGTGAGTGAGCTCTGTGCAATGTTATGCCACAGGTCTCATACATCGAGGTTCCACCTGAGATATTTGCAAACAGCAGTGCCTGGGTCCCGCAGGCGAGTGTGCAAACCGGTACCTGCCCAACGCGCTGCTCGCCTTAGGAGCCAGCCCGGCTCCGTGCGTGTGCAATGAGTGCTTGTGCCTGCAGGTTGGCATCAGCACTCTGCAGGGCCTGCTCAGGCAGGCAGTGCTCTGCAGCTGGCAATCACTGGACGACTTCTGTATTTCCAGTGGGTATTCTTGCCCGGGAGGTTGAGCCCCGTGTGAGCCCGGTGGGTTGTTTGTATAATATCGGGGTTGTTTGTATAATATCGGGGTTGTTTCCATGCGTGCTGAGCGTTGCCAAAGTGTAAAACAAGATGAGCCCCACGTCCAGGAGCGCAGCTCCCTGAGGACAGGGCTCCCTGCGAGATAAGGCTTGGTTTTAATCTCTGCCTTGTCAGCTGGATCTGCTGACAGCTCGTTTTCAGGTGACTCTGTGCTAGAGCACCATCACTCCCCTTCCTTGCTCTCAGTTAGGCACAGTCACATTATGTTGTTATTCTGCTTTGAGGAAAGATATCGAGTAATCAAAATGTGAAGCTTTAAGTAAAAAAAATGGCTGAACAGCATCTTCTTTTTTTGGATCTTTTTAATGCCCTGGAAATCAGAGCCACTCCAGAACTTCAGGATCTGCTTACATTCTCCCACTCTAGTAAATCTATCTTTTCATTCCGTCTTTTTCTCTCTCACTTTTAAAGCAGGGTTTGTTTTTCCACGCTGTGGGACTTAAAAGCACTGAGCAATCTCAGTTCTCCCCCTTTCCCTGAAAATTCCCTTATTCTCACTTTACTGAGAGGAGAAAGGGGGATTGTCAGTAGAGACAAAAGTTAGAAACCCCAGTTCTGTAATTCTGTGTAAATCTATCCCTCCAAGTACCACTTTTCCATTCGCCTTAAAAACCCTTTGACACTTTCCAGACCCCTGACATGATTTTGTTACTCCCCAGCTCGATGGAGGCATCAGGTGAAAACCTGGGATTTATCTCCAGCACATTGGGACCCTTCAGGTTCGTTTCTGATTCAGCTCTTATTCACACATGCAAATTTCCAGCTCCGTTTATCTGATGCTTTAAATTCAAGCTGGTTATTCTGCTGCAGAGAGAAGTTGAAGCTTTGATTTCAACCGATGCTTGATGTAATTGGCTCTCAGCAATTCAAGTTACCCAGCTTATAAAATGTTAATTTAGCTCCTCTTTGCAGACCAATCGTTTTCAGTTTATTCTCACCCAAGATACAATAGTTTGAAACACGTTATTTCAAGAAGGCAACTCACCTTAGCTGTTACAGTGAATAAAAGGGCATCAAGACACTGAACTGAAGAAAAGCAGGCAATTCTAAAGCTAAATATGAATTTTATTACGATGGCTTTAAAGTACAAAGCCTTATAAAGGTATTATGAACTTCTTTTTTAACAAAAGAAGGAAAACAAAAACAAATGCTTAAATCTACAAATAATGTGATGAGTCAGAACCCTGTCTAAATTTTTGCCATGTTGAAGGTTAACTAAACAAAGTGTGTAAATAATATATTTTTTTAAAAAGTAAAAAAGTGATTATTTATTCAAAATCTTTTGCACCAAAAGAGGGTGACTGTAGTTCAATCCTTTCTTCTTAAGAATCAGAAGCCCAAAGGCAATCCAACGTAGCCTAAAGCAAGAGATTCATAATTATATTAATAGCCATATGCTCCATTTCAGCTAAGCACCCCCCCGGCAGCGTGGTAATCCTCCCCGGTTCTGAAAGTTACACATAAATCCGCGGATACAAAAACTAATATAAATCGAATCTGCAACAGAATAGAACAGATTGTAACTAAGTTGAAAGCACATCCTTTGGGCACAACCGGCAGAGGGGGTATCTGTGGGACATTGAGATGCAAATGAGCGGTAACACATGAAGCCTATTGTGCCATTAATTTGTTTGATAGAGCTTGGATAGATGTGTTGGTTTGCATCACTTCTCTCCAGTGTCCATTTGGTCAAAGTGGTCCTGACTGCGGGTTTGGGGGGTCACAAAGTGGGTGCTTTCCCCACAGGAGCACAGGTCTGGCCATGGGTGGGATCTCCCAACCCCTCCCACGCCGTGGCTGCGGTCACAGCTCCGGCACAGGTTGTGTCCAGACCTTGCCTTGTGCTGTCCTGACACAAAATGGTCTGTGCATTTCCGTTCCCTTGGTCTTGTTGGGCAGCACGAGCGTGTCCCCAGAGGAGATCCCTTCCCGGCGTCCCTTTCCAGCAGAACAGCTCCGTTATTTTCCTTTCTGGAAAACATTGATCCTCCAAACGCCTGGGAATACGGGAGTAAATAAAACCGCTCTGCAAGTTGTACAATCAGCTGAAAAGGGGTTACATATTCGAAGCTTTGTGTTCCCAAAACTGCCAGAAAACTCTTTGGATCCTCGTAGCAGAAGAGCCTCTGGAAAAGTACGTGGGCTTTTCAGGTCTTCGAACATTCCTGATGTTGTCAAACTTTGCAGGTCGATCCTGCAGCATATGGATATTTCTCTTCTCATTCCAGTTGCCATTTGTGAATTGGAGGTGTTTGACGAGCTTCTCCACTGCCACTAAAAATCCTGTTAGGTTGAATTACCAGCGAACTTGCAGTTTATCAGGAAAAGTGATGGGATTGGTGTGCGTGAGCACAGGTACCTGCACATTCTTCGTCTTTGTCCCCCGTGGTTTTGTTTGAGCTTTCTTTATGTTCCCAGTCTTCTGTGCATATGAAGGCTGTAAAATCAAGAATTTACTCTCAGAAATTTGGATGAAGATTGTATATCCTTGATCAATTCAGTGTTTCAGATAAGCAGGATTTAAAAAAATGCCTAAATGTTTTTTAAAAAGACACAGGAATGTGTTTAAGGAGTGTTCACACTACTCTGAGCCTCCAGTGAGCACCTGTAGGTCACCTGAGATGAGTTTTCACTCGCTGTTACCTTGCCCTGGATGAAGAAAAGCTGTGGTTGTTAAAACACATCTTCTCTTTCTCGTGGTATAACCGTGGCCTCCGAGGGGCAGTGTGAGCATCCCGACATTCCCTAAAGCTGGAGCATTTCTCCCATGGTGGATCCTGGCACATGACTCATTTTTACAAGATTCATTTAAGAAACAAGAACAAAAAGATATAGGTACTATTTTTTCCTTCCTTAAATTTCTTGCTATCCATGGGAGCTAAACGCACCTTGGAGAATTCCATCTAACAGCACCCAAGCACTCCAAAGCCATTCCAGTTAGGGATATAAATGCCAAACTGACTTCCAGGAAGTAAAAATGTACAGTATAAAGCAAAAAGTGAAAGCTCAATCTCCTACCAGTGAATTTGCAAATGCCCTTCTCTCCTGTGGGATGTGAGGGACACGATTTCAGACAAAGTTGGTGTAAATTAGAGCTCTAATAATCCAGCCAAACCAGCCCTAAATCCATATTTTGTGTTGATAGGCCAGTTCAGAGATTAGGAGCTCACCTCCTCTTTTTAGCAACTAACAGCAGGATCCTTTTAGGAAGGCGAGTTCTTATCATGCTCAGATGGTTTTCTCACGGCTGTATCACCCCTTCTGCCCTAAACTACGGAGTTTAATGTCATTGTATTCATAATGATGCTCCCTGCCCTTATCCCACACTCCTCTTCCTGCTGTCCTGTCTTTGATGTAGATCATTTTGTTGTCACACAGACCATATGCCAAATGTCCCTTCAGCGATGGTTATTTTAGATCAAAGGTTATTTTCCATTGGCCCTGTCAAAAAAAAAGATAGTAGGAGATTATTTGTTGTGGTGGTTCCACCACAAAAGTTGCTGCAAAGCAGCAGAAAGAGGGGGTTTTACAAATCATAGACCCTTTTTTATTTTTGTTGTTCTCCTGTGCTTGTCAATGAGGCCAAAGACAAAGGCAGAGAGACAAATAGAAAAGAGAGGTTTATTGGTGATTTTTAGTTGATGTTGGGTTTTTTTTAACCTTTAATGAAGATGTGGTATGACCAAATTAACTAATTAGAGAAAATTTCAGCAGTCACTCTCAAGAGCCCGGAAACTTAGTATTGTTTCATTTTTTTAGACAGATTTTTTTTAAGTTTCTTTCAGGAACTTTCACCTCTTTCTTTGCTGGCGCTTTCTCTGCTGCACACTGACTAACTGACTTTTTTTCCTTTTAAATTGTCTGGCTGATTATCATAATTAGGTTAAACCTGTTTTAGCAGCTTTGTTGTCAGAACTGATGAAAGGACCACGGGCCCATACGCATTTTCCAGTCAGCAGATCCAGTCCCAGATACTGCTCCCTGCAAACCCCGTGCTCGGTGCTGGCTTGTGGTGGCTGCAATTTGGGCAGAACCGAGAACAAGCCAGCAAGAACTCTCCTGTGAGAAAGCAGTGATGCATGGCTGCCTGTTTAGAAGAGCCCATTTATGTTATCTTTTTCTACTATTTCTACTATTCTACTATTTTAATGTTTGTTTGTATGTTGGTATTATAAACAACATCACCAGTTCTCTTGTTTGCCCTGCCTTTAAATCAGAAAAGCTTCCAGAGTAGGAAAACCCAGTTTGGAACCAACCAGAGTCAGGCTGCCACTCACCCTGTAGGGAAAAGGGCATACAGGGAATCCAGGGAAAAGGATACTGTGCTGGTGTTATAATAGAAAGAAGGGCAGGCAACACAGGACATGAGGAGAGCTGGGGTTATTGTGGTTGGTGCATGTGAAACCATTTTTAATAAGAACATCCTCCCACATCCATGCAGCATCTGTGCCTCACTGGGTACTAATGATGTGTAATAACAGTGTCAGCCAAGCACAAACAAGTGTTCTCTCCTTATAAAACACAGGCAACATCTTCCCTGTGTTTAGGAATTACATCCTATTGTATCGACCTGGGAGCAATCGCCCTGCTTACCCATAAAAAGAAAATTTTCTGTTTAAATTATAAATCTTTTAGCAACCTAGGAACGATTGAAAACAGGAAATCATTCCAGACTTAGCAGTACAATGAATCAGAACCTCAATTATGGTTCTGATTTGCAAAGCTGTATTGAAGCCATTGAGCTGTATCTAGTTACCACTGATAAGGCTGTAGTTCCAAAATGGTCATGGATTAATCCCAGCCTCCGTGGCACAGGTTCAGTGATTCCTGTCAATTTACAGTGTTGATATCAATATTATCGGCTCCTCAGTCAGGGATCAGGAGACAGTGCTGATTAGACACCTTGGAATATATGGGTTTTTAAAGTACACTCTCAGAATTTAATTTGATACGAGATCAACCAAAAGAGAAATCAAACACTTTTTTTTTTTTTAAAAAAAAAAACCTACACTGCAATAATATGTGAAAGATGGAGAAGAAACTACAGAACTACAGTGCACAGCAAGCCTGCAGGAAGGGAAGATCACTTACCTCTGGCTGCTGAATGGCATTAAGGTGTCACAATGCCTGTGGCAAGCTGCACAGAACCAGGGAAAGGAGCAAGAAGCTTTGCCACCTTTTGATTTCTCCATTTGTTATATATCTCCCATTCATGTTGGTCCTGGCTGGCTTTGATTGGAATCAGAAGCTGCCTTGTGAATAGTGTAGAGACATGTTTGGCTTTTCTTCACACTTACAGCAGGATCTACATCCCTCAAGAAATCCTCTAATTCAGAGAAATCTTACAGTGACATCTAGACTTGGTAGAAAACACTTCACATCCTTTGAGGGTTTTTTTTTTACCTTCAGTATCTAAAATAAATCTAATTTTAAAAACCTACATTTCTTTTCAGACACGGTCCCTTTGTACAAAACCCCTGTATGTGGAAAGCAAGGGTTAGGCTTATTGCACCCACTTCACACCCGTTTGATTTCCTGAGCATTCCTCAGGGCTCTGCAGAGCCAAATAAAGGGCTAAAGGATTGCAGCTCCATTGTGGAAGGGCAAGAGACACACACACACGAAAAAATACCTGTGAAGAGAATCAGGACAACTGAATCCCTGACCTCAACTTTACCACTCTCTCGATTTTTTTACTTTTCTTTGGGTGCATCATCCTTCTGGTGCTCCTTGTCCTCTCTAATATGGCATTCCACTAGGATTTATGCAGGGTAAGTAGCCCTTGCTTTTAAATTTCCTAGAACAACAACACGGAAACAGAAATTCAGCTGAGACAGTGACATTGCTTGATTATCTGCGTTTTAATCAGAATAAACGACAAGGGAGAATACCCTGAGAAAGAGAATGTTACTGCCTTGTCAGGAAAAAGGGTATTCATGGACTGGTATGGGAAGCTGCTACTGCTGTCATTTTGTGGTGAAATGTAGGATTTCTGCTTTAATTACTATCAATCTTCAAGGATAATCAAGGGAAAACAAAGGTGAAAATGAAGCCCAAAGATTTGAGTAGGTCCTGTTACCAGGTCACACAGGTTTCTGAACAGTTGGCCCCATTGCTGGAGAAGCCTCAAACAGAGGAATTTCAGCACTGATGAGACAGCCCTTTCTCCCTTCTTTGCTCTGGTGTTAACATTTTGTTGCCAGATAAAAATAAAGATAGTTTAAGGAGTCCTGATATTCTCTCTCATAGGAGAGGTACACAGCAGCACGGACAGCACACTAGGAAACATTTTCACATCATCTTGGCTTTAGCTGGGAGACAACCATTGTGCAGGGCTTCTTTTGAAAGCCAGAGAAGAGCACAGTGTGAAATTCAGTATTTAGTTGCTCTTCTCTTGGGTAAATTTCTCCTGCTTTCCTCTGGCTCCGTGGTAATGTGACTGGTGTAAATTTTTATGTCTATGTATCGGGATGGAAATTTGAAATCTTTCACTTGGTCAGAATGGTAATGAAGCACTGGAAGAAAACTGGAGGAGAAAACGTTCACATTTGAAGGTTGTGGTTCCATCCATGCTAGCCTCATGTCTCAGAGTATCCAAATTCTGGCTCTATTATGAGGCCCAGCACAAAATAAATTATTGAAGTTGTCAATGTCCCATAGTCAGCTCTGAAAGAGTTATTGGTTTACTACAGATCTTCAGTTAACCCGCTGCCTAAGGAGATCAGCTGCTGCAAACCGGATTCTGTGGTGCACAGATACAAAGGAAAACAAAGTTCCTACCCCAGAAACACATGGTTTCTGTACTATTTCATGTTTACTAATATATGGGGGAAATACTCAAGGCTGAGGTTCAATGTCTCTCTATTAAAAGAGACCAAGCATCCAAATCCCCAAGTCTGCTTTGAAAAATATCTTCAATATTGCTGTAGCACACCCCATCATATCATGCTTACCTTATTTCTTTAAGGAAGCAATTTATTTCAGTAGCAATAAGTCAGATTAGATGAACAAGGATACAATTCTTTATGCTGTATAAATTGCACAACATGCAATAAACACTGACTTGAGTGATCAGGAGGTGCTCATTTGGGATATCTGTTGAGTCCATGCACTGGTATTTTCATTCCATTGTGATCTGCAAACCAAAATTCCTGAGCAGGAACCGCACAAAATGCACCCCGCTCCCTCAGAGGGCCCCGGGACCCAAACACATCCCTGTGACCACAGCCCCCTCCCTGCTTTGTTCTGCTCTTGGGACAGGACAGTTTTCCTGCTGGTCTGTACTGGCCATTGAGAAACAGGTGAACATAAAAGTGAAGGAAAAATAAAACAAAATAAATTAAAAAGGCAAAGCTTTTCATTTTCCCTGTCCCAGCTGATTTTGTCTGCACATTGTAGGTCCACACTTGTAATGCAGGATCTTGTTTGAAGGTGTATAGGCCCAACCTCTTTGTCTTGGGGTAGTTTTGGGGGATTTCTGTGTATAGAGGAACACACTCTTCACTCCTCTTCAGTGTCATTTTCCATACATGATTCCCTCACTGGAACTAAAATCCCTTGGATGATTCCTGTTAATTCGTAGCAGTTTGAAGAATAGGGGGGTACATGAAGTGAGATTTTGCTGCTTATCAAACTAATGGAAATTTGTGCATCTGTGACATTTAATAGGTGCAGGTCTGCTGTCATGGACACATACACCATGTGAAACCCAAACTTGGATCAGCAATAGGAGGTGTATAACCCCATCTTATGTTTATTATGTTTATTTTTTTTTTTAATTGACATAGTTCTACACCAACAGCCATTTACAAAGATTACTGCCCATTTTGAGAAGAGCATCTCTGAAAAAACTGTGAGCTAAAAATCAAATTGCAGGCAACTTCTGGTCATAACAGATCATCAGTTCAGTACAGTCCTGGGCTTGTATCGATATTTTCATAACGACTAATCAAAACAAGAGAAGAGGAAAATGCTTCCTAATTTTACCTCCTAGTAAATTTTCCTGGAAAATTACTCAAGGCTAAAGTCCCAAGTATAAAAGTGCTAAATTTTCAAAGCAATAACTTGAGTTATTCTTGCTCCCCTTCCCCCATTCCTCCTCTTCCTCCAGGAGCAACAGTCTTCCAGCTGCCTGATATTGTGTGAAAAAGCCAGGGTCATGGAGGTGTCACATCTTTGCTGTGTTCCTTTGCTCCTTTGCACGCTCCTTGAGGTTGCTAGGGTTTGGCATTTGGATTTTACCCCTGTGCTAATTACAGAGGAATCTGAGTATCTCCAGCAGTCAGCGTTTCATTGTTGCAGCTCTGATATGTAATCGTTGTTAAGATTTACCTCAGAAAATCCACAGAGAGTCCATCTCTTTGTCTGTGCGCTAGGTGGAATAACCTGAAATGTGCATTTTTAAAAAAAAAAAAAAAATTGCGAATGGACAACGTGAAACTTCCCACTAGAAAATGATGAAATCTTGAACTTGGGCTTTTATGAAATCTTGAAAGTTGGGCTTTTGCATGAAATACGTGGGTGACATATTTCGGTGTACAGATTCTAATGGGTGAGATCAAAACTGAGTCCCATGGCCGCCTTTCAGAGTTTTAGAAATGAATAAGGGTCTTTTATCAGCTTTGTTTCCATTCTCTCAAGGTTGGGTTTTTGCAAACTCTCTGTGTGGATTTGTGGATTATGCCGGAAACTGCATTTGCTCAACTGAGGGCTTCATCAAATGAGATATTTACACGTGCAGTTTGTAGGATTGCTTTCCTTGGATTCTCCATCGTTAAGCTCTTGTGAAATGGCCTGTGTGGAGAAATCCTTCAGACCTCACATGCCCTTAACTCAGCCCTGCAAAGCATCTCCTTGTTCTCTGGAGCTGGTTCCAAAGATTTCCACCCTAAATGGCAGTGCAGACATAGAGCTGGATAGTCTGTGACTCCCCATCCTTCCCACAATGGGAAGATTCAGTAAACCTTACCAAAAGCAGGGTTTAGTGGTTCTCAGCAAATTTGAACCACAAATAGTTTATTTCTAACTTCAGCACAGCGGCCAGCAAACATCCTTTCCCTGTTCACACCCCGTGTGGGGTTTCCCAGGTGTGCACTGCTGATTTTAAGAGGTGGAATACGAAAATATTTGCTATAATCGCTCTAAAAAGCATGTTTGCTCAATTAAATGATAACTTGCTTTTTGCTTAACAGCCAATTTTTACATGTTTTGCTTGTTTTAAAGAGAAAGTACAAGGAGGATTGTGTGCAGCCCGTGAGGTTTTTGTGAACATGAATGATTTTTATTAATAGGCTTCAGCTCTATAAAGCCTTCTGTGTGTGCTTCATTCAACTGGCAAGTGTCACCTCTTGGTTTCAAGGTGGTTACCCCCATCCTTGTCAGGTGCACAAATCTAAACCAGTTTTCTTTACTTGTTTATTCAGTATATGAGAGGCTGGAGGGTTTTTTTTTTCAATAAAAATTTTTAAGAACGCTTCCACGGACCAGGTTCCAATCTTTGCAAAAACCCCTGCTAAATTCCAAATACTCTCTCCTCCACCACATCTAAATCCCAGCTGCAGGATCAGCCTCTTGTCAGCAGGAAGCCTTTCTGTCCCATGCACACCATTAGCAGTAGACTGTTCATGAATGTACATGTCAGGAGATTAAATTTTCTTGGCAAGCGAGGTAGCCCAGGGGTTAAAAACATCAGAACATCTGCATGCTGGTGTCCTTCAAGTTTTAGCATGCTATCTTCAGGATTATGCCACAGATTAAAGAGTTTTATTTTGCCATCAAAGTTCTACAACGAGGATCTCTTGGAACAGGAAACATGATCTGTTTTGCTCACTGCTCTAGGGGGTTTCTTCGTCTTTTCAGGAGTTTGGAAACTAATGTTCTTTGACATTGGCTTTACATTGACACTCGATAGCCAGTAAATCAAAATAGAAATATGAATTTGATCTCTGGAAATCGAGATTAGTTTAATGTTTACTATCCTAATGCAAATTAGATTTCTCTTCCTGTCTACAGGGAGTCACTTTAGAGGTATTACAAAGGTTTGTGTTGACATCCTGCTAACTGGAACAATATTTTGGCTAAAAAGAGATTGTTTATTTAATGCCTGTCAGTTCATACATACAGCAAATCTTCTATGCATTATTAGTTTAATTTGCCTTCTGTTTCACATGCGAAACTGCAAGATTTATATTTTTATGACAAAGCTTTTCCCTCTAGTGAGAAAAATACAATGTATGTTGATGTAGCTGATACGTCTTTCTTTAGTTAATGACTCCATAACTTCAATTTTGAGCTTAGCCAGAAGCAACATTTTAAGACTGATGCATTACATAAATATATATAATTTTTTAAATAAGATTAAGCATCTAGATTGTGAATTGAAAAAGTGTCACAAATTTCCACAAGCAACCCAACATCTGGAGTGTCATAACCTAGAGTGAATTTTTAAAATTATTATTATTTTTTTTATTTTTTATTTTTTAATTACTTTATTTAGATTGCAGACTTCTCTGAAGTGAAACTTACTGTATATTCTGGCAGGGCTTATTATGCAGGTAGTAATACAATTACTCTACATGTAGAAATACAACAGGTCCCAAGTATGCAATGGGCCACCGAGCTGTTGTAAGACAGCTCGTATTTTAGAAAGACCTTTTTCATATATTTGCACTACAATTAAAATTATGAAAATCACTGTAATAGCAGAATTCCTCGAGGGTAAACAAGTAAAACAGGATTTGCCTTGTTAATAAGGAGTGGAAAAAAATAAAACCAAGCAAATTCAATCTGAAAGCGAAAACACACAGCAAAAAAAGGCAACGCCCCAAAAAACCCCCCACCCAAAAACAAGAAAAGAAAGAAGAAAATACTGTGTGGCAAAAACTTCTGCAGCTTGTTCTGCTGTGAAAAAGTGTGCTTGGAGACACATTTGTGTAAACCAAGCATATAAATATCCCATTAGTGATACACAGAGATAAGCGAGTCTGCGCAGGACGCTTTGACATATTCCTGTTTTCTGTGCTGGCACCAAAACCACCATTGGCTGATGTGGATCTCAGACTGTTTTAGAAAATGTGCAATTAAAGAGGGTGTGTGATGGGGGGAGGAGGGAGAATTGCTGGAGTGGAATCGCTCCTATTCGGGTTGCTCACCTGCTTTTGAAAGGTGCAGTAATTTACTGCTGCACCACGGCCATCAGCTCGTTAATGAGACTGGAAGAAAGAACTTTAAAGCTTCAAAAAAAAATAACTTAGTAAAGTTCCTTGCCTGTTGCCATGAGCTGAGAAGGAGCAATGTTTTACAGTGTAGAAAGATGAAATGTGCAGCCTTGTGGGTCCCGTGATGGAGCAACATATGAGATACATCAGTACCATGTCCTCAGTGGAGGCTGCTGGAAACACCCAGGGTTGGCAACATCAGTTTTGGACTATACACACAATAATATTTGTTATTTGTGTGGGTTGTGCCCCAGGACACAGACCACAGTCCCATGTGATTATCCCTGTCCTTTCCTGAGAAGTGCCTGTGCCGTTGTGAAGCAGAATAAGAAAGGTTTCATATCTTGAAGTAATTTTGCTTTGAGTACCACATGTATTCTGTTCAGCAGAGGGCTCTGTGAATCATGGTAAGCATTTTCTGGTTTATGAGCTGGACCTTCAATGAGAGCAGGGCTGAAGTCAGTGGAGCTGGGGGAGTTTGCACCAGGTGAGGGTTTGGTTCTGGACCAGTAACAGACACAGAAGTGGCTGCTGAGATATTCAGACTACAAGGGGACTACCTAAGGGACCTGTTTTATTGTACAATCAGAGAGGAAAGAATTTCATTTTATATACAAAGTATATATATCTATATGCTATATACTATCTATATACTATATAGTGTCTATATAAATATAGATACTATTGATCAAGTAGTACTCAATACTGACAGCAGGAAATCTTTGGTTGTAGAGGGATGCAGTGAACAGAAATGTGAGTACATCACCCAAGGGCTGATATGGATAAACTGCTGGCTAAGTGGAAAATTCTGTGCCAGCCTGTTGGTGAAAAGGGTAAATTAAGTGACACTTAGGAAAAATTAAAAGTAAATTCAGAGAAACTTCTGGCAACTGAATGGATCTATTGCTGCAGGTGAATAGCCCCACCTAAAAACAGTCCCTGTCACTCCATATTTCATTCATCAAATACAAGTTCTGTTGATAAAATTCTACACAGAACAATCTAACACCGGAAAGACAGACAAAATGATACAAGAGTTCTTCCCCTGATTTATTTTTGACTTAAGCCAAAAGCACAGGTTTGATTTTGTGTGCTGATGTCAGGTGGGTGTGTTACCTCCAGGCAGGTCGGGTGACACTCGTGAAGGCTGCAGGTACAAATTCCACCAACAGAGTAAGAGTAAATTAAAGCCATGGACGCTCAGGAAAGTTTATGTGCAGAGACATAACTCAACACAGCACTTATATTCTCCAGTAAAGAAGCATTGACTTCTATACACTCACGTTGTTGGGAGGATTAGAGGAAGCTGCAGATTAAAAGAAAACCCCCTAAATAATGCTGGTTTTCCATAATGGAATATTATTGTTTGCACTGCAAAAGCCACAGCACGGAACAGTGGGGTTTGTCAGGGTGGTGATGGGACAGCTACGATAGCAAATGGCATTAATGGACAGAGTCCAAAGTGGAACAAAGCTGCTGTTAATTTTCTATTACAGATTTTCAATATCTTGTAACTTCTTGCATTTTCCTCTGACTGTAATTTAAGGACTGCTAACCACAATAAATACTTCTAAAAAATTCTCGTGTTTGCAGGAAAACAAAATACACATTCAAAGAGACGCTGATTTTTTTTTATATTGTGTGTGTGTGTTCTTATAGGCTTTATTGTCTAAAATGGAGCTTTCCAGACCTTTTTCCTTTAAAACCCTCTGCTGTGGATGGGCAATTCCAGGGGGTTATCACCTTTCCTTGCCTTGCTCTCCTCTGAGTGGGGCTTTCTTTGCTGTGGGCAGAGCAGCAGCTCTGCTGTGCTCTACTTGTCGTGTCCCATTTGCTGCCACCCCAATCAAAAGCGAGTGCTTTGGCACATCTCTGAGACAGCTTTTTTTTTTTTTCCTTTTTTTAACAAAACAACCTTCCAAGGCCATAACCAGCCACAGAGCCATTCCCGGGAACCAGGCTGCTGTTTCTAAGCCCATTTGCTTTACTTTATGTGCTGCTTCCTGTTCCTTTCACATTCTCTCCTCTCTTTTGTCTTTCAAGCCTGAACTGTAGAGATTCTCAGGGCCAGATTAGAACTTTCCTTCCAGGTGAGATCAAAAGAGGGTCTGTTATAAAAAAAAAAATTAAAAAAAGTCAAACTTTCCATCATCTGCTAGAGCCAGCACAGATGTACATACATTGTAGTGTGTTAGAGGATTTAAGGCAACTTTCCGGAGCTGTTTTCAACACCTTTCCCTGCCCTTGATATTTTATTTTAAAAGGATCCCAAAGCCAAATTTTAGTTTGTGGATTATGACTGAAGAATCAATGAGGTAGGCTCTTGAATCCTTTATTTCCAATTGCTGTGTTCCAGTTGAGATTCTGAACAATATGAGCAAGCTGAGATGTGATTCATTATAAAATAGGCACTGCCATGTAACTTCTAAAAAGTGTTCATTGATTATGGAAATTCCACTGTTAAATTCACAGTGATAGCTCAGGATCTCCTACTCAGCTCTTTAGGGAGTAGGTAATGGGTGTAGGATCTACTCATTATCAGAACCTCCACACAAAATTTCTCCTATTTACTATTTCTCACCTTTTCCCACTGTCATTTTCCTTTTTTTTTTTTTCCTTTCCTCTTAGAAGTCTGGATTTGTATGATATATTTGGCTTCCACATGGGATAATTTCCTTGTCAGCAACCAGCTCTGGCCCACCGTCACACCAATGTCACACACCAATGTGACCAAATTAGTGGGTTTTGCTCCTACCAGGAGCAATCAGAACCATGCAGTTGTTGGTGCTGAAACAGGCTCGTGTCACTAAAGACACAGATTGTGACAATTATGCCAGTAGTTTAAAGGAAGGGCAAATATGAGATCACTGTAGATGGTTTTTGTATAAGAAATGGGAAGAGGGGATGGCAAAACTCTGACCTTATTGTCAGTGTAAGAACTTAGCAGGAGAGAAGCCATGGAGACTGAGCTGAGATTAAGGGAACCTTCAGGATTGGAGAAGCACAGAAAAAAATGAAGTAAGAGATGTAATTCTGCCCTCACCCACGCAGAGCCTTGAACAAGCATTTGATTTTAGTGCAGAGGAAAATGCAATTGAATGAAAGGATTGGGGAAGGTGGGAAAAGACACAGCCAGAACAGCAGGGGCTTAAGAAAGCAACAAAGTCTGCAGGTGGTTTGAGTTGAGGAGGGCAGAGGAGGTGGCTGCAGTCCTATATTTATTCCTTCCCTGTCATTAGAGGTCATGTGAGTGTGTGTAATGTCATTTCTCTTAAAGCTCTCTCAAACCATCATCCCTGGTTGGTAGCGTTTCTACAGCTTCCATGTAAGATCAATAACAAAACCAAGTTCCTGCTGGACTTCATAAAATCTCAGGAATGTCTCCTTTAGAAGGGTCAGAACTCTGCTGGGAAAATACAGGCTAGGAGTTTGGTTTAGGTGGGGTTTTTTTTTGTTCTGTTGTTGCTCTGTAGGAGTGCAGCAGGATGAAGGGTGTCAGTTTGCTGGAGATGGAGACAGTTCTTCCTCATATGATAAATTTGTAATTTTTATTGGCATTTTCTTGGTTGTCCACTTTCAGAAGGGCAAAGCGCAGATAAGGCCAGAAAAACTTTGAGAAATTCCAAGGAAATTCTTGTAATCCTGGAGAAAATCGTTATAGCAGCTGGGAGTACATTTGAGGTGGTGGTGGTGACCGTGGGGTGCATTGTGTCAGCTGAGGATATTCCACAAACCCCTTTTTGTCACGCTGGAGGCTTTGTTGAGGGTGACAGGCTCCATCCCTGCTGACAGGCACAGTCAGTGCAGCACACCATGGCAGCTGTGGTGCGCTCTGGGAGCTGCTGTTTTTCCTCTGTGCTACCAAAATGCTGATGACAAAAATGCAAATCACAGCTGCAAGGCTTGTAAATGAAGAAAAATGTACTGTGTGAATTCCTTGCTCCAATTTAAACTCCATCCTTCCCACCCCCCTCCCAGGTACGGACTCCTGCAATCCTCCATTCGAGGCTTCTGTAGCACGTTGTACCTCAGACCAGCACAAGAAAGTGTGACTTCAAAGTTTTCTTTTGTGCACTGCACTAGATTTGTTTGTTTGTTCTGCAGCCAAATGCAAAACCTTCTCCAGCTGAGGCAAGTTTGGCTGAGGCTCATCCTTCTGAACCTGCTGCTGGGACTCTGAAATTGTGCCCTCCTGTACAGGGGGATAAGAGGTGAGACAGCAGCAATATTTGTTTGGCATCTGACAAAAACTGGGCATTGTTTTATGCAATGTTGAGTTAATCCATGTATCCTGGCAGTCCCAAATGGCAAAGGATTTTGCTGTGCATGGTGTGAGTATCCTCAGCAGCAGCAATGCCCCAAAGCTTCCCTGTGACTACCTGTGGTAACTACCTAAATGTACTTCTGGTAATCTGTTAGTGAGCTGGGCGGGAATCACCATTGTATAAATTCTGGAAGAGAATGGAGACAATCTAGCTTCACTTGGCTTCTGGATGAAGCTGAATTTTGCCCTCTTCCGGAATTTCTCTGAACTCTTACCTGAAAAAACGTAGTGAGATTTACCCCTCGTGCACCTGGGGACAGAATTTGGGTTCATAACATCTTAGGCACACACATAGGACTTTTCCCTCAGTATTAGTTTGTGGGATTGCTTTTCCCAGGGGATGCAGTACTCCTCACATTGGGTCTCCATAGGGCTGGTCATTGGTGAGGTGATTCACAGAGGAGACATCCCTGGGGAGCCTGGGATTTTGGAGTGGGTGGTCTCAAAATAGCCAGAAAAAGCCAAATATTATTATCTGTATGTCCTGCTGGCGTGTGAGCAGAACCATTCAAGCACAAAAAGACATCTCAGCACAGTTCCCCTGAGCCTGGGGTGCAGCCCTGGGACTTGTCACGTCATCACCTCAGCCTCTGTAGCCAACAGCAAACACGGGAATTGTGCAGCCACTTCTGCTGTTTCCCTTTGGTCCCTTAGGCCATGAGATCAGGTACTCAATTACTGCAAAGTAGCACTTGGCACAAGTCCAGCCTGAAATGGGCTGTTCTTGCTGGCCTGCAAAAAAAAAAAAAACAAAACAACAAAAGTGTTATTGCAGCATCTCTTTTTAATAAAATGAAAATGTATATTTATGCAAAACGTTGGATGTTATAGTCAGAATAAAAGGAATCTGTATGAGGATGTAAGTAAAGGAAAGGACTTATCAAAAGAAGCTCAGTATGAAAGGAACTGTAATTTCAGTTGCCATTGATACTCATTGCTAAAGTGGTGATAAACTCATCTGTTAAGGAAATAAATGTCAATGTACTTTTGTAATTTAAATGAGAACTTGTAATATGGAAAATATGCTTCCTGTTCAGATCCTTGAAGGTTTGCTTTGAAATGGGAGTCCCCTGTGATGCCTATTTCATTTTCTTTTATTGTTAAAGTGTTGTGTCACTGATGACATTTCTGCTGAACGCTGCCCAATTATAACATTGAACATCTGCACAGGGACATTATATCTTCCCGGGGGGATTGTGGGAAACAAGCACATTGGTAAACAAAAGAGTAACTGAAATTATTTGTAGGAAATTTAGTCACTCTGTCGGCTGCCAAAGGTTGCGCTTTACTAACAAAACATTTTTGCCTTTTATAGACAGATCAAACATTAAGGGAAAGAAAGCTTTTATAATAGGGAAAAGCTGTGGTTTGCACTGTACTTTTAAAAATAATTTTGATGGGTGAGTGGGTGTGAGGGGGGGCAATTTGCTTTGATTTAAGGTATGTGTTTGTAATATCCTTACTACATCATTTAGGGCAACTTTTAATTTATTCTTTCTGTGAAGTAAATGAAAATCTACTAAAACGCCCAGGATCACATACAATAATATATAAATGTAAATGTCATGTATTCAGTCCAAAGTTAAACCATATTATCTTGGTGCCAAGGTTCTGGATTTTTAACAATTCGGTTGATGTTTTAATTCCAATTATGGTTTTTGTGGTCAGACACTGAAATGGTTATGCACAAAATTCCCATCCAAGTCGGTGGGAATCTCATGTGCGCGAGTTTTGCAGGCTCGGGGGCATAACCACATGCAGGCTATTTCCAGCACAGCTTTCACCAGAATCCTTTACATCCAGACCTCTGCAAGGGAGAAGAGGAGGAAACAGGTGGAGCCTCTCTGTCTCCCACTGCTATTTGTCCTTGGGGTAAAGGTATGGAGAGAAGACAAGTGGATAATCCAGCCGCTCCATGCTGCAGGGGCTTGGAATGTTCTGAACGGCTCTGCTGTCCTGGCGGGGCTGTGTCTGTCTGCAGGGACTGTCTGTCTGTCTGTGCCCCCCTCAGCCAGCCTCTGCTCCTGCCCTGTTCTGTCACTCGAGCCCCACACACCTCCCACAACCTTCCCTCTGCTCCATCACCCTCCTCGGTTTTCCTTCGTCTTTCCTTCCAGTTTATTCCCTTCAAATTGACCGCATCAGAAAACCTGGAAAATCTACTTTGCTCACTGCTGCATCACAGTGATGTCCACTTCAATGTG
Source organism: Ptilonorhynchus violaceus (assembly GCA_013397565.1). Lineage (NCBI taxonomy): Eukaryota > Metazoa > Chordata > Aves > Passeriformes > Ptilonorhynchidae > Ptilonorhynchus > Ptilonorhynchus violaceus. Next base: position 684,033 of record VZRJ01003858.1, read on the forward strand.
TTTTCCTAATCTGTGTTGTGTCTATCTGGACTGTAAAATGGGAAGATCAGAGGCTGCTGACCACTACTTGGGGCAGTGGGATTGAGTCTTGCTAGGGTTGCCTTGATAAACTCAAATCATACTTACCTGCAATAAAAGTCTGATACTTCCAAGAATTAATGTGTCTCCATTCCTGTTTTTATTTTATCTTCATATGTTGGCTTAAACAGTAGCTTTCTCCAACCCTAGCAGTATTTTAAATTTTGAATTAATTGACTAATTTCTTCCAACAACCACTGAAATGATCTTCAGCAATCGTCCAAAACGCTCCAATTTAAAGTGTTACTGTAGTGTTTAGGACTGCTGCTGTGGAATGTTGTTCCTTGATTCTTACCTGTTAACTTTTTTGAGGGACACAGCTGCTGAAACGGGTGGGAGGGATCCTGTCACGCAGGAAGCATTCCATATTTTCTTAATGGATAAGTATAGGATGTCTCTTTTATTTTGATTTATCTCGACGATACATCTGTCTGCAGTTCCCCCTCCTTCCCTCCTCCCCAAAACGAACAGTCCTGCTGTTGAAATGACAGAAAGAGTGTTTCCACGTCTTGAAAACAGAACTAAAAATACCTGCTTGACCTGTGGGTTTTAAGGCAGCTTGCACTGGTGGTTAACACGAGCCCCCCTGCAGAGATCAAAGTCTGGCCCCATCCTGCTCGAAACACCGCTGTCAGTACCTTGTTGTTAGGCAAAAAAAGTAAGAGAGTGTTCCCCTCTGCTGTGGAAAAGCAATGTTTATTTGATCTTGGCCCTCTCCTGAATAATTTCGCTAAATCTAATTGCTCTTGATGTTTCACCCAGTACATCGCGGGCTCTTTCAGAAGTAGCTCTTTATGCAACGGGTGAAGCTTCGGAATACAGTGAGGACCACTTCAAATATCTCTCATCAAGGCAAAGACCTCTGGATAGATTACTGCAGATCAATCTGTATAAACCCTGCATAAACACTGAAGCTCTTTTAAGTTGAAATGTACTTTACAAAACCCTTACGCTACGAAAGGTGAAATGCTCCGCAACGATTAAGAGAGTTATCATGTGAGAAGGGTCAGAGAGGGCTGCTTAATTCACTGCTTCCTTTCAATTCACGATGAAACAAAATGTATTATTAAATTCTTTCCAGTATATTTATTACCACACATTAAGATTTTATGTCACCACAGTGTGAACTTTCTCACGTCAAACGCCAGCCCTGGCTCCGATAGGAATGGTGCTGTTGCTGCCACGTGTTCCTGGAGCGAAATCAAGGACCTTGACTTTTGCTGACAGTCACTGTGAAGGGCTTTGCAGTGGGCTGTGACATTTGGTGGCTGCTCACACTTCTGCTGCCACCGTGCAAACGGCTGACAAACGTCGCTGCACATCTGTAGGAAGTTTCCCAGTGAAGAACAAGTGAGAATGACAGCTGGCAGTTGTTTTCCAAGCAGAAATCTCTGAAAACCGAAAATCCCCTTCTCTGATGGGTTCATACTGTGTGATCACACACCAGGGGATAAGAAAGGGTGACGTGCAGTGCCTCCCCTCACTGTGAGACTGCAGCATTTGGGAAACGTGGGGCCTCTTCCCAAGCTCACTGCTGGTTTGATGGATGACATAACCTCTGTGTTTTATGTCACACAGTCACCTAAAATCTCTCCTCCCTGACCCTGAAGACACCATTCCAGCATCAAGTATGACTTTCCAATGCATCTGTGTCTGGGTGCAGAGGGTGTTTTGGGCACATTCAGGACACCAAGTGGAGGGTGGATTGTCTCTCTTGGGCAGGAGAAGACCAGCTGCTCAAGCATCGTTTGTTCCCTCCTTTCCATTACTTCTGCTGCAGCCAAAGAAGCTGCCAAATTAGGTGGATGTAAAGGAATTTATAGTGTTTGGGAGAAGTTAAGCAGGAAGGCTCAAGGGCCAAGTGTGTTTCCAAGGGCTTTGTGCAGGTGAATGAGGAAACAACTGAAGTTGACCTTGGAGCAGCTCCCACTCTTTCTTCCATACTCCTGGCTGCTGCCCCCTAATACATCACAGGGAAGCAAAAATAAAGCCTTCCTGCTTAACTTCTCCCAAACTCCACTTCTCACCCCAGCTTTCATTTTCTCTCCACATACGCTCATTTTACTTCCTAGAGCTGTCTCCCGTGGCCACCTTCTCCAGCCCTCAGCTGGTTTACCTAGTTGGCAAACATTCCCAGCTTTCCTACTCTCCTGGTGTTGCTTCTTCAGTAGTGGGATGTTCTTTGTATCTGTGTGTGCTGTTACTGTGCCTGGGGAGTGGCTCTCACATGAATGGGGCACTGGGCTGGCTAGAGCTCAGTTCTGACCCTCTACAGCTGCCTGAGGTCTGGGGGTATTCAGGGGTGGTGACACAAGTAGATATTTTCTGCTGTGTAACCTAAGGGGAATAGAAAACTCTTCCCTGCACTGAGCCTGTCTATTTAATGAGTAAAGGATTTCAGACCAATAAAAGAAAATAGCAGCAGATCTGGAGGAATTCCCTAGGGCCAGAGGCACCATCTCACATCCTTCTACACAAACTTGCTTTTGTGTAGTTCAAGAAGAGCTTTTCCACTGGTGCTGGAGACTGGACCAGGTTCTTCCTCCCCACTGCTCGAGGCACAAACTCTGTCTGGACTTGGCCTTTCCACAGGATTGAAATTTGTCCCGGGGTGATGGAGTGATCCCTCCTCGTACACTCTTGTGACTTTCACCTTCCCATTTTATTTGATGGGAGATTTATAAAGACAGAGCTCCTCTAGTCATCATCCTTGGCATTTATTTCAACATTAGATAGAATTTGTGATTAAAATCATGACTCTGACACATTAAACCAAAGTTCAGTGTGAAAAAAGCAGCTTTATCTTATAAGTGTTATGAAGAGTTCCTTTATTTCTTGGTTTTTCAAAGCTCCTCCCCAAAATACTTTTTAGTTTAAAGACTTTAAATTCAAAACATTTATTAATAATGTAAAGGGCTGCCTGCCACTCAAAAGCTATAAAGGAACTCTGAAATCAAAGTGAAATAGTTTCTTCATCAAAAGAAAAAAAAAAACAACCCAGCTCTAACTTTGGTACAAGCTTTGGTGGGGTTTTGCTGTGTTTGTAAGCCCATTAATAAATCCATGTCAGAGTCAGTCCTCAACACAAAACGTGCAGTCTGTCTCAGCTGGTCACTATTAACCTGGATGGTACAAAGTCCCAAACTGTAACATTTCTGGATTCTATTTCCAGTTATATAATTGATTTGCGTGTGCTTTTCAGGAAATCAATTACATCCAGCTTTTCCAAAAGTCCTCCATTTCCGCTGCTTTAAAATACAAGTCACCCTGGGGGGGGGAAACCCCTTCACTCCCTGAAAACCTGCAGCTCCCACAGGGTTCCCAAGGGCTGACCATCCTGCTGGATTTGAAACCGGTGCTTTCGAGGAGTGTCCCGTTAGATCCGCGTGTAACACGGGTAAAACATCCCTAACCTGGTATTTACTGCGGTGTTGGAGAACCTCGGAGGGGCAGAGCATAACTCAGCCTCGTTAACACACTCGCTGATCCAGCGCCTTTCCCCTGGGAGTCATCAGGGGAGTCACTGCGAGGATCACATTGCAACAAAACGACGTGAAGGCAACCTTAGGGAAAAAAAAAAAAAAGTGACTGACAAAATGTTTTCCCTTAGTGGAAACGAGCATCAAATTACATTTCACTGCTATTTGTTTGCTTTGGAAAGAGGGGGCTAGGGATTTTCACCTTGTCCTTAGGGCAGCAATTTGCTCACCTTACACTTTCTAGCACTGAAAACATTTGTGCAGATCAGTGTGTTCCCATTTGATTCGTTCTCTTGTTTATGTTGAGGTTGCTTTTATGTAAAATCCAGTACAATTATTTATTAACAATTTGTTCCGCTCTATAGATTATGTCAAACTGGCTGGGACATAGGGCAGAAAATATCCAGAGTCAGATAAGTCACCAGAAGTACCAAGCCCATTAAGTTGATGTCTCATGTGAGGACAGAATCTCCAAACACAGTCTTTGGAAGAGGATCTAAATGTATCTCACTGAGTTGAGGCTTCTCAGCAAAATAAATGCCATTCTAGTCTGTGCCCATGGCAAATTCCATTGCAGGGGGCAGAGGGAAGAGAGGTCTGGGAGGGGAGAGGGGAAGTACAGGAGGGGGCTGGGAGACCTTTGGGGTGCAGGTGATCCCCAAGGATAAGTTCAGTCCCTCGAGGGACCAGTTTGAGGAAAGGTTTTTGAGGGTGGAATCAGGCAGATTTGGGAGGGGTTGGGGTCTGCAGGAGTTTGAACAGAGAGGGATCAGTGAACTCAGAGGAGGGCAGGGCTGGCTGCTGCTCTGACACCACAAGCAAGGCCTGGGACCTGGAGGTCTGGGATCTGCTGCCAGAGCAGGAAACTTTCCCTTCCCAATGAGGAAAAACCCCTGAGAGATGGAGCACTGCTCAAAGCTCTTCTTCTGCTGGTGTGATGCTGGTATTGATTCCCTCTTGGACTGCTGTCTTCTAGGGCACCAAGAATCCAGAAATTACACTAAACATATTAAAAAAGCAAAGATATCCTAAAGCAATAATGTTTATATGTATTGGAAAACCAATTTCCAAACAATTAAATGTGATATTTCAACAGTGTATTGAAAACAAATTCCTTTCCTAAAGGGATTCTTGAATTATAAGGTCATTCAGTATTTTCTGGTGGTTAATTCTGCAGTGACATCTTCCTTGCTGTCACCAGCGTGACTTGTGTCCTTCAAAATGCTCCAGGTGGGATCTGCAGCTTTAAATTTGTACTCTTGTGCTGTGGGTTTCAAATATTTCTTAACCAAGTAGAGATGCTTGGTCTTAGATGATGTCGTGGGAGTTTCAGAAGATTGCTTTAAATAGTTTTTTCCCAAGAACTTAATGGGAAGATTTTTGGGATAAACGAAAACAGAAATAAAAGAGGCAGACAAACAAAAAAAACCCACCCCCAAATAAAATAAACCTCCCAAACCTGCACACACAAAGCATTTTACAATACTGCATATATAGTCAGAATTTGAGATTCAGATTTCTTTTTCCAGAATATCCTTATTATAGAAGAGTTTAGGCCACATTTTTATTCTGCTGAATAAACTGGGTAGGGGAGAAGGATGTCCTGGCAGCATTTCAGTCACACACTCACTTCACTCTGAAGTCATGGAAATCTAGAACAAAGATTTTGATGCTTATAACCACATTCAAAGAAGTCCTAAAAATTTTGAAGGATTTTTTTTACTATTTATTTATATTTGTGCATTATGCCAGACATATCACTGGGAGTTTATCACACAATAACTAAATTAAAATGCTGGGACAATTTTTCACAAAGTTCTGTTGTGAACAGTGACGTGGAACACCTTTAAGAACAGCTGCAGACATCTATTGTTTTGGTCCAGCAGCAGTTAAAGCTCCTAGCTGGCTCTTTGTGAAGACATTTTTTTAATTTGTGGCTCTCTGTGACCCTCAAGAACAGTGGAAACCATCAAAATGAATTTCCAGCACCAGGCTTCCTGTTTATGTTGTTCGGGGGTAGTTGTGGCTTGTTAACACGGACTTGCTGCTCGTGGTTAATGACACAGTCGAGTCAACCCCGTGCAGTCCTCAGCTGTTTAAAACTGTCGTAAAATAACCCAAATAATGGGGTGATCAAAGTGACACAGCCGGCTCTGCACCACGGTGTGACTGCAGCATCTGCAACCATTGCCGTGGAGTACTAGAAATACATTCAGGATAGCACAAAAGAGATATTCAGGTTACAAAAACTACAGTTCAGACCAGGATAGAGTCATAAAATAAATATTCAGCCACGCTCGAGGCCCTTGAATATTCCCACAAATGTCTTTGGATGCCTGCTATGAAATGCCTGATTCCCAGCAAACAGGTACCCAGCACTTCTTTGGGAATGAAGGTTCATTAAAGCATCACAAATCAAGCATACAAAAAGGGAGATACAAAGAATGATTAGAAGCCTTTGTTGGGTTTTGTTGTTTCTCTCTTTTTTCTCCTTCCAGTTGGATACTTAAAACAGGTGATTTCTGAATTCTTTGTGGGAGCTGTGATACATCTGCTTTGCTGGGCCTGGATGAGTTCAGAAAGTGTTTTATTTTCCATGAAAAGCTTCCAGTTGCCATTGCACAGAGCGTTGCATAATCCAGTGATAAATCAAACCAATATATTTTAAAAACTAAGCATTAGGAGGTTTGATAGTTTAAAAGCAATCACAAAAAAAAAAAGCACGAGGGCTGACTTTTTATCACCTCTCCTTTGAGACCCAGTTTATTTCATCACTGATGTGAAGCATGTAGTGCAAAACAGGACGACCTGTTTTCATCCTTGGTATAATTCCACCCGAGTAGAAAGCCTTCTGCCAGGAATGAATTTGTCCCTATGTAAAAAAGGTCTGCACTCCTCCCAAGAGGAGCCTGAAACTGGGTTCTGTCTGTTTTCATCAACTCTCTTTATCTCACATCAAGGGTAGCTGATTGAACACAAGGAATTCCTAATATGAGTCGCTTGTCATTCAAGCTCTTCTGGTTGAGGATACAGCAGTTTCCAGCTTTGTCTGGCAAAGCAAAAATTACCTTGTTCAGCAAGCCCAGCCACTGAGTGTGAAGTTGGCAACCGACCCACATGGGCTCAGTTTCTGTGTGTGACAAACAATACTGGAGTCTTTTGAATATAAATAAATCTTAATCACGGTGTTTTCTTCTAAATATATTCGGTGTATTGGGATGAAACTTCCGTGTTTCACTCAGGAAGCACTCCAGACTCTGCTGCAGGAGCACACCAGGAATAAAAGGACTGATAGCACAGCTTTTAGATTTTAGTGATCATTTAGATGAAGGGATTTTTGATTGGCATGTGCTCCAGGAGAGTATTCACTGCAGAGATCTCTCACCAAATCAATTATAGTTATTTTCTAGACTCTAAAGTGATGGGTACTAAAATGCTTCCTCACTAGCTTCCATATATATATGTAACCATTTTATGGCTATTTTACATGACAGGAGAGTTTGCTTCTCAAAATAAGTGGAGTTCTTGTAGCTTTCTCTGGATCTTATCACAAAAATTGTTTGAATGTAACTTACAGGTAGACTTTTAGTTTCATTCCTAGCCATCAGTTGTGGAAACATTCAGTAGAGACAGAGAGTGCCTTTTATTTTTAATGATAATACAAGAGAAGCAAGAGACAGGAAATACGTAGCATGGTTGCAGTCATTTTCCTTCTCAATTTTCCACCATTTTCATTTCTTGTTATGGTGAGAACCCTTCCAAAACCTTCTGAAAAAAGCTGCCACTGCTGTCTGCTGGAATCAGACACTCAGAGTCTGAAAGGGACATTGCTTAAAGTAAGAGGGTAAGAAGAACTATCAAAATGTTCAGTACTGTAATTTATTTCAAGTTGATTTCAGGAATTCAGAGGGAAAACAAGTTATCCAAACCAAGCCGGGGTGATAAATCCCGCAAATTCATAATAGAGCTGAATATTTTTTTACCTTTTCCTGAGAACAGCGTTTGAAAGAGCAGATGTGAGGGTCGTTATCTTAGTGACACTGCAGAAGTCTGGGCAGTCACAAAAGCTTTCTCACACAGTCAAACTGTCTCGGGAGAATCTAATTTGCTGTCGAGGTATAATACCAAACAAATGCTTTTCATTAAGGAGCTGCATGAAACAGTATCAGTCTAACAAGAGGACTAGGCCTTTGAAATGTAAACAAAGTGGCTCCTCAAGGTAACATCCACTGCCTTTAATTGAATGTGCCTTGAAAACAGCGGTTTCCTTGGCAGAAGAAAACAAAACTTTTACTGGCACACCGCTTCACCCCTCCAGCTTTTACCTTACCAAATTTGGTATCAGGGGAGCTTGTAAGAAAATGAATACTTTTTTTCTAAGCGTTGTAAAACCTTGTGGTGCTGTCACAGCACTGGGGTTTAGCTGGGGGGTGGCAGGGTGTGAGTAGGGGGGTCTGGACTGCAGCAGTGCTTTTCTTTGAGCATCCGCCGTGGGCCTTGGCACCATCACCTGCTCAGTGCAAGGTGAGCACACCTCAGACCTTGCTCAGCGTGCATGAGGAAAAGGTCCAAACCTCTGGCATGATTACTTTGGAAAATTATGCTTCTATAGCCCATGTGTGTCCCCCCAGTTAAGCCCTGAGGTTGTTCCAGCAAGGAAGGCACAGCAGGGATGATGTGACTTTTCTGCTCTGTGACAGTCTGAGGCTGGACTATCAACAGGTTTTCAATCCCTGATATATTCATCAACCTGTATTTATAAGATTTTTTTCTGCACAATCCCAGCTATACAGATGTGAAAATAACCAAGCCCAAGCACCTGTACAAAATTATTTTACAAGATTCTGTCTGTACCTCATGACACAGAAGTACAGATGTTAAAGACAGGATGAATTCAATCCTTTGGGATCTGGAGACGTGGTTAATGGGGTTTGAAGTCTTACCTGTGTTGACATTGTTATACAGACAGAAAGTGAATTTTAGTCAATTCTTGTTTTACTGAAATTTCAAGTAATAGGAGTCATCAAGGGGCTGGTGCAGAGCACTTCTGTGTCACAGCTTGGAAACTGGGGGCAAGGACAACAAATAGATCTCTTATAGACAATTAACAAGCTATATTTAGCAACCACCAGAGCCAGCTATTAAATTCTGTAATCAGGAACTGCATTTATTGCTTGCTATTTGAACTTGAATGTAAAAGTGCATTTCCACAGTGCATCTGCTCTGTGTGTGTTGTCTGCTCCATCTCAGATCCTAGAGACTCAGAGCCAGAAACAGAACTTCACACTTGCCAGAGAAGTCACTGATTAGGCCAGTTATTAACATCAAAACCATCAGAATATTGTATTATCCACCCCGTGCCGTGAAGATTTTTTGGCACAGAGATGCATTTGCTGAGAGCATTCTCTGTTAACAGCTCAATCCAAAGCCCAGCAAAGTCAGTGGAGATGGACTTTAGAAGGTGCCATGGGATAACAAAGAGCAGTTAATTACTGCACTTCTCTGCACTGCACAGCACTGTTGGTCGGGAGTCTCCACTCGTTTCCTTCCCAGCTTCTCCTGGCTTCTCATTTTTTGCATTTTAAACTTTGATTTTCGTGCACTTTTCTGTGCACTTTTACAGCGTCATACCACAAGTTTCAGTGGAAATAAAAACATCTGGCTTGGAAGACTTGTTCCTTCACTAATACAGTCATCAGGGAAACACACAGTTTTGCAGGAGGAATTAGAAACAACCAGAGGTAAAAGATCCCATAATGTTTATATTAATTTCTCTTAGAAAAGAAAGTCTGCTTAATTTACAAGTCATGAAATGCAAAGCTTTACACACTAGGAAATCAGCTGCAGTGTATAAAAGACTTTACGTGAGAGATTTAGCATCTCACAGCAAAATGTCATTTAAGGTTGGGATGTATTATGCAAAATGTGAAAAAACCTCATCGTTGGAGAGTGTGTTTTCCTAGCCATTGTGGAGAATTGTTCAGCTAAGTGGAAGTGGCCTCGTATTAGTCAAAGCTTTCACTATATATCCTAGGAAATGTATTTGTCAGTCCTGCAGTTTTAATGAGCAGCAACACCCTGAAAAATTTCCCTTTTTTTCTTTTTTTTCCCCCTATTTTTTTGGGGGGGGGTAAAAGATCATTTATCCTTTAGAGAATAATTACTGAAGTCAGTGAAGAGCCTCCAAAGTGCATTAAATAAGATTTAAACCTGCAGTGAGGCTATTTCAGGAATATAATTTCTGAGTTTAGTCTCGCTGGAGCTTTTTCTTTTGTGGGGATTTTTATTCAGTGTGCAGTAAACGCTCCAAGCCTCGGTGGAGAATGTGTTTTGACTGATTTTAGTTTTATGGGTGTCAGTTAAGAATACCATGTGTCTTGATGTCAGGAGCTGCTTCTTTGTGCTGTGTGGCCTCGTGGTTCACAGCTTGTCAAACCAGGGGTGGTTTTCTCTGTTTGAGCTGTGTCTGATGTTTATTGGAGATTTTACACCTGGACCATGAAAGCTCCCGGACAAAAGTGGGGCTGATTTCAACTGCAACATCCCCAGAATTTCTGTCGGGTCCTTAGGCTCCCGTGTAAGCAACAGGAGGGCACATGCCAAACCTGACAGCAAATTCGAAATGCAAACTATCCAGAACTAAACCCAAATCCCCACACATGTAATGGGAAGGGATTTTCCCAGCACTTTCTTTCTGCTCCCAGACATGGTTTACATCCTGTTAGGGATGTGAATGTGCTTTCCCTGTCCTTTCAGTATGCAAAGTCTTTGGACCAATTTTCTACTTTTTGGTAGCCTCCTACTGAACCCAAGAGCTATCCTGAACAGAATGGGAAAACAGTGTGGGGAATGTGATTTGCAGCTGAAACTTAAGCTGATAGTGAAGAAAAATCTTTGCTGTGTGTTTCTTAGAGTTGTGTGCAAAGGGGCTTCCTTGGACCATTGCCTGTGTTCTCACGGGCATCTTTGTTTGGCTGGGAATTTAAACACTGAAAGTCCAAGGGAAACAAAAGGTTCTTAGAGGAAAGTAAGAGATAAAATTACTGAACCTTCGCAGCACTATGGGAAGTACTGCCCAGGCATCTCTGCCTAGCTGGGACAGCAAAAGCTGGTAGAACCTGGACTCTGTGCTGAGAGCTGTGCTGTCTTTGAGGGTTAAATGAACTGCTGTACCTGTTTTCTACCTGAGCAGCTTAGATTGGTCTCTGCTGAAGAAGTGTTTGCATCCTTTGTGTCTTCTTCTCGTGCTTGGACCACCCTTTTGCCAGGCAGGAAGGCGACACAGGATGCTGCCGTGGTGCTCAGCAGCTCACAGGCTGGTATCTGGCACTGGAATTGCCACAGTCAACGACATAATCCTGCAATAAAGGCTCATGAGGCAACATTTTGGTGTAGAATTCCTGGAAGTGCTGCGTGGAGCTCCAGTGCAGACCCAGAGCACCTCCATGGTACGCTCTGTGCATGCAGCGGGGGAAGGGGGATGATCAAAGGGGATGATGATCAAGGATCTTATTTCTCTGCCTTATCTAGCTCTTGTTGCTACATAAATAATGCAAATATAAGTGCAGTCACAGGGATCCCAGTCTTCCCTCAACTATTAATATATTCTAACAGATTTAGTCAATTATAACAAAGATACAAAAATGGCAGAAGACTTTATTTATTACAGCAGAGCTTCTAAAACAATTAAACAGCTCCAATAAACCTAAGTTCTTCTTTGAAAGGTTTATTGTATGAATACTGAGCTGTGTACCACTCTGGGACCTGAATTAAAACCATCTGTTGGGCAGTGGCATTTCTGGATGTGAATGGGAAGGTGGGCAGCTTGAAAAGAAAGAACAAAGTCATGGTTCCAGTGGCCTTAATTTGTTAAAGATCTTGTTGGGGCTGTAAAACTTTACCAGGTACTGCAGTAGCTCAGTTTAAGGAGGGAGGTCTGGTCTGGCCGTTCACATCAAGCTGTTGTTTCAATTCCCAGCCTTGAGGTTTGTAGGCTGTCATGTACTGAGCTACTCCTGGACCACGAGTTTACTGAATATTTTGAGAGTTGGAGGTTGCCTTTCCTCTCCTTTCTGCCTGAGATGATGAGTAACTACGTGAACGTGAAACAGTTTGATCAAATCTGTAGCATCATTTTGTGTATTCTTTTGGAAGAGAGAAAAGGTTTTGTTTTCTTTTTCTACCACGTAATAATTCAAAAGAACAAAGCATTCAGGAAGCATAGCATTTTTTTCCTTCTTCTAAGCACCATCTCCTTCTAATAACATGCTTAATATCTCTAGCATTCATCAAAGGATTGTTTAAAAGAAACAGAGCCTGTAGGTGTGATGCTAATTACATATGTGAAGATGGATGTTATGCCAGGGCTAAGTGTCTGGATTACTGGTGATGAATGTGAGAGGGTAAGGCAAAGCCAAGGCCACACCAGGAAAACTTCTCTTTTGCATCTCAGCTTGCTCTCTGGCAATTACACTCCCAGAGTTCACAAACAGACATTTGTCACGTTCTGAAGCAGGTCTGAGCTATAGGCAGTTCCAGGAAATGAGGAGACCATCGTTCCAGCAGGCTTTGGATAAAGCCCAGGAGCACAGTTCACTGCAGAGACAGGTTGAACACTGAGACAAATTTCACCAAAATATATATATTTGCACAAAGACAGATGCAGAAAAACAGCCTGACAGGGCTATCTCCCTAGCAATTTGCTTTTTTTTTGGATAAATGTCCCTGTTAAATCTCTTGAAAAGAGCACTCTCCCAAGAGCAAAGACCACAACTGGCCATGGTCTGACTCAGTCCTGCCTGGTGAAGCAGCTCTGTGTTTTGGCTCCCTTCAGTTCCATGGATAAGGAGACCTGCAGTGAGAATGGAAAATGCAGCAAGTGCATTTAGTCAGAATGAATATCCTCTGGTGTCAGGGGTGGAAGAGTTTGCAAAATGCTTCTCATTCCTGGAAAAAAAAAAAAAAATCAAACAAAAACTTTTTGAGTTTTCCAGGAACTCTTACAAGTTTGTTGAAATCAGTTCACAGCCAATTAGAGCAAATAGAAGGATGAATCTCGGTCAATTGATGAAAAAACAAAACATAGCAACTTCACAAAAGTTCATGTCTGGCCTTTGGAGGGCAGTGAATGGATGAGTTTTTGTAAATTCGTGCCTTCTGCAGCTACTTGGGCTTCAGAGAATTTACAGGAAAAGTAACTTTGAGCCATTGTTTGGTAAATCTGGCACTGGCATTTCAAGCTGCCACTCTGGTCCCCTTATCAGCTGTGTGTGAAGAATCCGACAGCCCATATTTAAAGCGTTATTAATAAGATTTTAAAATTACACTTGTGCTTGAATGAACTAAATGCTTCCACATGACAAATTGATATGAATGGTTTTAATAAACAGAAAATGAGAAGTAGGTTCATCTGTCCCTGGGGGCTTAGCTGGCTCCATTCATCCTTCTTATTAAATCTTGTCTGTATGGCCCTGTTGTTTGCATTGATTGATTACTTGACTCAGCCCATAAACTTGGGCTTCTCCTGTGCTACCATTTCAGAGAGCACTGAGATCCCAGGCTCAAAGTATCTCCCTTAATAAGGATGATTGACAGATGCTCCATGGATCCAAAGTTTCCTTGGCTACAGTGAACAATTTCTCGAGGAGACTGGACAGCCACAGATGAGTCAGAACTGGTACAGCTTAGACTATATTTTGTCAGTACGAAATGCTTCCAGCTAATTCATTTGGCAAGAGATTAGAAGCTAAACAAAATTAAGTCCACACTTTTTTTTCTTTCCCTCTTAAAAAAACCCCAAACAACCCAAACACTCTAATATAATAGTAGTAAAATCAAAATGAACCATAGAAACAAAAGCAAGTATTCCTCTTTTCTTTCCCCTGTTACAGATAACCCCACTACATAATAGCAGGCTTTTGTTTGGAACAAATGCTATAAAGTTTATGATCTGTGTCAGCAAGCACTCATCCTAAGAGTGAAGGAGGGACGTGTCTATCCTCTGCTTTACCTTTGACAGAGCATTTTATAAACACTGGTTCTAGAATTGGAGGAAAGATTCTGCAGGAATGCCTGGGACAAGTAGCAATGGGGAGGTCATGGTGACTATATTACTCCACTGGTTTGACATGGCAAAGTAAAACTGAAAGTAAGTAACCAATCTGATGATAAAGCTATATTTACTTCAATAGCATAAACTATCATCTAATTAAATTTCAAGTTGAATTTTTAATGAACCCAAAGCCAAGGACAGTGAAAACATTAAAAGCAAATTCTGGAGTCTGTAACTGAACAAAATTAGGGTTGCTGGAGCAACTTCCCACTTCTGTCATGGACTTTGAATCACTGCTGACTTTATAATATATTCTGCTTTAGAGGCAGAATATAAGAGGGACCCTGTTTCTTATGGTGAAATCCTCCACTGTGGATCAGATTGGCTTTACTCAAAAAGCTTAAGGGATGCCCTAACAGGGAGATGATCTGAATTTACAGTAGATGAGTTATGCCTGAACTCAAGTAGACTGTTTTAGATAATAAATTGCATTGCTTGGATTCTCCTGTCACATCAGGATAGGTGCACATCCGTGTCACTACAATATAGGATGAACTAACCTACCCAATTGATTACAAAGGAGGAAAATACTCCATAATGGCCTCAGATTGCCTAAATATTGATCAGATTAATGCCCTGTGACTGATGGACCATTTAGATTCCTTAAATCTTATCCATAGCTCAAGATAAAGACACCACTCTTCCTAAAGCTCATCAAAGACAACCATGTAACCTAAACCAGGCATCATGGACTGAAATTCTTGTTCCTATATAGCAGATCTGTGGCCTGTAAGGGTGGCTGAAAGCCCTGCTTTTTTGGATCTGTCACCCACCCTTGAGGTGTGGTGTCACTGTAGGCTCCAAAGTTGATCATGACCTCTCCAGCTGCAAAGTCCTGGCTCCTGTAAGCCAGCAGGAGTTCTGATGTTGACTCCCACGGCAGCAGATTTGGCCTTTTCTCTCTGAAAGGCATCCCAGTTTCTCAGAAGGCTCCTGCTCGTGGAGGCTTACAGTGCTCAGCCAAACACTTCCTTCGGGTCTGCTCCTTTGCTGTGCTTGGACAAAGAGAACATCAAATGCTGTGAAATCAAAATTTGGTATTTTGCGCTCGTAACAGACTCATTATACATGGGAACACTTAATGAAGCAAGAGGCAAAAAAACCTCTAGTTATCAGGCAGACTGAAAATAAGGAGCTTGAAATCATAATCATTAGGAGTGTGCACTTTGATATTTGAGTGGTGGTTTGCCAGCCAGCGCAGTGGAATGTTACAACGGAAAAGATGACAACATCAAGATTGTTGTGACAATGTCTGATTGTTATTTGTGTGTAATTTAAGGAGTAACCCAATCTTCTGTGCTAACACACATCAAAGAAACAAGGAATCAGTATCGCCAAAGAGGGCAGTTTTATAATTTCCAGACTGTCCTTCTTATGGTACAATTCTTGTACAAACTATTGTTAATGTATAAAGTCCATGTTCAATACAGCTCATTTGCCTTCTTTTCATGACTTTTCTCCACTAACCTTCTTTATATCCATTAGTTGCACGTTCTTTATCTCTGTATCACCTACAGCTGATCACGTGATGCAATTGTTTTAAACCCATGTGAAGAAATGCAGTTAATTTCATACATGATAAGACAAATGAAACTGCACTTCCAGAGTTCTGCCTGTGCAAGGTAGTGACCAACTATTTTCAAAACATTGTCCTGCCCTTTTAAATTTATATTTACCGGTTTAAAGCTGCAAACCACTTTAATAAGCACAACATAATCAATCCCAGACTAGCAAGAACTTCAAGTATCTACAAGTAGTTCACCCTTACCAAAAGACCCCGTAGGCATTTCAGCGCCTGACACATGTGCACATAGGTATTTATTTATAAAACACACATGGTTGTACATATGTTATGTGCATCCACATTATAGTGTTTAGGTAAACAGTTAATTCAGTTAGCCTTTTTTACTATTGATGTATAAATAAATCTGCCTCCAACAGCAGGATTTCCATGGATAAAGGCCGAGCAATTCACTTATGGAGTTAAAAAAGAACTGTGGAGGACCAGCCTTGGGTTTAAGGGAATGTGAACAGAGAGTGGAAAATATTGGTGTGTTACATGCACAGACAGCACACACACACTGCTTTACCCACTCACACTCACAGGCCACCACCTGAGCGTGCCACGATCCCAGAGGCAGCACCAGCTCAGTGCTGTGCCCCGTTTGGGTGCCAAGAATGTGCGAACAGCGTTGGGGTTGACGTTTAAGGCCACCCCACTCCCCGGTGCAGCTCCGAGCAGGACCCCAAAGAGCTGCCTGAGCGAAACCAGCCCGGCCTGGGAGCGAAGGCAGGGATGGGTTCACTGAGCCCTGCTGCTGGACACGGAGCATCCTCAAACCACAGCCTCGGAGACGCACGCAGATGCTTCAGAGCGCAGCCTTTCCTTTGCACGGAACGAGGGAACCCCGACAGCCTGTTGGCACACCCACCAGGAACAAAGCTGGAACAGGCGCTGTCAGCCGCCCCGGGGCACCGCACGGGGATGAAAGATGCAAAGGTGCGCCGTGGGGATGATTCACGTACCTGAGGCTCAGACCAGGTGCTCTGCAATTAAGCGCATTAACCTGCAGCTGGAGGGAGTTCAGAGCCAAGGCTGGCTCTTCTCGCTTCCATTGGGTTAAAATCTGTGCCGGGGATTATATTCGGTTATTTATACGGCTCGGGGGGGGTTTTTTTGTTTGTTTTTTGGCTTCTTTTTCTGTCTGGTTCTGCTGAGAGGATAAAAAAAAAAAAAAGGAGTGCTGTCTGTATGTTGAGCTCTAATAATATTTAATGCAGAGTATACAGCAATTCTTCTAAAGTTAGAGGGAGGAACCACGAAATGACATTTAAAGTTAGGATGACATTTATTTGGAATATTCACTGAGTTGGGGTAGGTGGAGGGAGAGGGATGGCTTTGAAAAGCAGAATGCTTACAGGGATAACCCTTTTTCAGTTTTACAGAACACGGCAGGGCTTAAAAAATGTGCCTGCCTTAGCACACACGGACAGACTACATGATCTCTTTTGAAATCTGCACAGGATCTTTTTACCCGCTGGGTTTAATTTCAGAATCCAGTACAGTCATTAAAGAAAATAAAATTATGTTTGTTCTTTCATCTGGAGCACAGAGCAGTATCAATTTTTCATTCCCTCCTCCCTTGCATTCCCACTTCCAGAAAAAAAAAA
>VZRJ01003858.1:709010-785546 GCA_013397565.1 Ptilonorhynchus violaceus
TGCGCCGGCATCAGCTCCATGGACATCGACCGCCCCGGCGACGGGAGGTGCCAGCCCATCGAGATCCCCATGTGCAAGGATATCGGCTACAACATGACGAGGATGCCGAACCTGATGGGGCACGAGAACCAGAGGGAGGCTGCCATTCAGCTGCACGAGTTTGCCCCCTTGGTGGAGTACGGGTGCCACAGCCATCTGAAATTTTTCCTGTGCTCCCTGTACGCCCCTATGTGCACGGAGCAGGTTTCCACGCCGATCCCAGCCTGCAGGGTGATGTGCGAGCAGGCGAGGCTGAAGTGCTCCCCTATTATGGAGCAGTTCAATTTCAAGTGGCCGGACTCGCTGGACTGCAGCAAACTGCCCAACAAGAATGACCCCAATTACCTGTGCATGGAAGCCCCCAACAACGGGTCGGACGAGCCGCCCCGAGGATCCAGCATGCTGCCGCCCATGTTTCGTCCGCAGCGGCCCAGCAGCGGCCACGACCTGCAGCAGCACAAGGACAGCCTCAGCAGAGCGTCCTGTGAAAATCCTGGCAAGTTCCACCATGTGGAAAAGAGCGCTTCCTGCGCGCCGCTCTGCACGCCGGGGGTCGACGTGTACTGGAGCAGGGATGACAAACAGTTCGCCGTCATTTGGATTGCCATCTGGTCCATCCTGTGCTTCTTCTCCAGCGCTTTCACCGTGCTCACCTTTCTCATCGACCCTCAGCGTTTCAAGTACCCCGAGAGGCCCATTATCTTCCTCTCCATGTGCTACTGCGTCTACTCGGTGGGGTACATCATCCGCCTCTTCTCGGGCGCTGAGAGCATCGCCTGCGACAGGGACAGCGGCCAGCTCTATGTCATCCAGGAGGGCCTGGAGAGCACCGGCTGCACCATCGTGTTCCTGGTGCTGTATTACTTCGGGATGGCGAGCTCCCTGTGGTGGGTGATCTTGACTTTGACTTGGTTTCTGGCGGCCGGGAAGAAGTGGGGGCACGAAGCGATCGAGGCCAACAGCAGCTACTTCCACTTGGCAGCGTGGGCCATCCCGGCCGTGAAGACCATCATGATCCTGGTCATGAGAAGGGTGGCTGGGGACGAGCTGACGGGGCTGTGCTACGTTGGCAGCATGGATGTGAACGCCCTGACGGGGTTTGTGCTCATTCCCTTGGCTTGCTATCTAATCATTGGCACTTCTTTCATTCTTTCTGGGTTTGTGGCCCTTTTTCACATCAGGAGGGTGATGAAGACGGGTGGGGAGAACACCGACAAGCTGGAGAAGCTTATGGTCAGGATTGGTGTCTTCTCGGTCTTGTACACGGTGCCTGCGACCTGTGTGATAGCTTGCTATTTTTACGAGAGGCTGAACATGGATTACTGGAAAGTTGTGGCGACTCAACAGAAGTGCAAGATGAACAATCAGACTAAAAATTTGGACTGCATGATGAATAGCTCTATCCCAGCAGTAGAAATTTTTATGGTCAAAATTTTTATGTTATTAGTTGTGGGCATTACTAGCGGTATGTGGATCTGGACCTCCAAGACTCTTCAATCCTGGCAAAACGTTTGTAGCCGGAGATTAAAGAAGAGGAGTAGGAGAAAACCTGCGAGTGTTATTACCAGTAGTGGAATCTACAAAAAACCTCAACATCCACAGAAAACTCACCTTGCAAAGTATGAATCAACGTTACAACCACCCACTTGTGTGTGACCAGGTTTTAGGAAAGACTGTGTCTCACCTCACAGACTTACAAATGTCCACAGTAGCAGTCAGAAATTTAAAAATGAATGGTGCTTTTTTTTTTTTTTTTGTCAGAACAGTTTAATATCTCAAGGCACAAAAAAATGTATCATGCTGAATTCAGGACCTGGTGAAAAACTGAAGGTAAATGTCCTTACGGAAAGGTTTTCAGTGAAAGAAATATTGTGAATTAAAACAGTCTGTTCTGTTACTAATGTGTAGTTAAGTATTACATCCAGCCCTCAGACTAAAAAAAGAACAAACATAAAAACAAAACCAAACACAACAACAAACACCTATTTAACTTTTTCATGTAGCTGGGCTGGATTCTCTACAGGTTTCTGAGTAACAAGGTATAGTCAAGTTTTATGGAGCAGTGATTTGATTTTAAAAAGTGCCCGAGTGAGCATTGTCTCTTCAGGGACACTGAGGTCCCGAGGAGGCCTGTCCTGAGCAGGGATGCTATCTGGGAAAGCAACTTCCGTGCTAACTTTAAAATCCTTTACAACTCCTCTCAGCCTACTGGGCTTGGAGTGCCTAAAAATAGGCTCAATCTATAATGCTCACCAATATTCTTTCACCAAAAGAGAAACTTCCTGCACCAGACACAAACTTTGTGAATAAGAATAATGTGCAATACATTTTTTTTTTCTTACCATGACATGAAAAGAGAAACAAGTATTTTGCTGTACATAAAGACAACAAAAGAAATCTCTTAACAAAAGAACTAAGAGGTCTAGTCCTCAGAAACCCTTTAGTGTTACATTTTGTGGCTTTTTAATGGAAATCAAGCCAATGTTATACACGTTTGGACTGATTTGTGCAAAAAAAAAGGGGGGGATCAATTCAAAGAGACCCAAAGGGCTTATTGACTCTTTCTATTGTTAAACAAATTCTCACTATGAATAGATCAAGAAGCACTAGATTCTGCAAAGGGAAGCTTTGTATAGAGTGATGCTCTTTACTGTGCTGGGGGTGCACAGTTTTGTGCTGTATATATTTGTAATATACAATTATTTTTCATGCTCCACTATTTTATTAAAAATAAAATATGTTCTTTAGTTTGATAATTTCGTGTGTTCTAAACTTTCTCTGATGTGCTTTGCGGTTAATAAACTTGTTTTCTGGATGATTTGATGAAAGCACACTTGGAATATCACAGTTGTTGTCATACTTGGCTGCAAGTGTAAGCAGAGAGAACAGTAGTTTGCTCGAAAGAAACTGCAAGTTGGAATGAAATAAATGGATTTTGAAGCTGCATCTTTCTCTGAGAAAACTGAATGGGAAGAAGCTTTAGTGATGTAAAAAGCTGCCGTGATGTGGAGTAGTCCCGTGTTTACAAAGCGCTGAGATTACAACAATGATCCTTGGTTAACACCCCTTCCAAATTTGCATAGGGTATGTTCAGCATGTTAAAGATAGCTGTCTCCCTTCACACAGCTTGAGCACAATTCACTCTCTACCCTTCGGGGAATTTTTTCCCCCCTTTCTAACACCACCAAAAGTATCACTGTTTGTGAAAAGACTTAGGGAAGATGGGGAAATACAAGGAGTGCTGCTTTAGGGAAGTTATCTGATGAAGTTAAAAGTGTAAATCCATTTTCGAAAAGTTTTTTAAGTGGAGCGTGGTTTTGTGTGAACCTGAAGTTTTCCGTGCAGTTTTCCAGTTGACAGACAGGCTGGGCGATCACCTGGCGAGGCAGGAATGGAACTTCACTTTCTGGAAAACCCTTTGGCAGGCTTCTCATCCCAGAAAGGAGAGAGGTCTTAATGGGCTTGGGCAGAGCGAGGATCCTTGTGACAGTCGTGTTGTGGCTGGGAATTTTGCAACAAAAGGTTCTTTATGAGTGGCCTGTTTTTATCTGTGCAGTGTGACAGATAAATTTTTGCCTTCTTGTACTCTCCTTAAATGTTGCCAGCAGTGAGTAGGAACTTGAATGACAAGAATGATCTTGCAGGTATTGTTAATAATCTTTATGTCTAAAGTGCACATATGTAAAGCAGCTTTCAACATAAAATTTATCTTTTAGGGGAGAGAAGATATCTTTTTGCTCTTTTGTGCCAGCGTGCCACTGTTTGACACTCAGCTTTCTGATGCCCTGGAAGTTAATCCTGTCAGAGGACACTGTGCTGGAGCCAAAGTAGGACATTGCACTAAACAAATCCACTTCTGGAACCACTGAATTAATGCCTGTGCATCTGTCTGTGTTCTGGCTAACATCGATTGCATCGGATCCTGAGAAATACAAAGATTTAAAATAATCTGTGTATTGCAAATTGCTACAGGAACCCTTCAAATACGTGTTTAATTGTTGTGTGTGTCACCTTGCCAGGAATGTATCTGCCTCACACGAGTTTTAATCTCTGACATAAAGGGTAGTGCTGCGTTTACCACTGACAGGTTTGTTTAGAGAATGGTTTCAGGCTTCACTCTAAAATGCATTAGTCACTGAAATAAACATCTCACTATTTTTGTAGGCTATAGAAAATTATTTGCTTTCACTGTTGATGATGAATTCTTGCAGCCTGCTATTAGGATCCTGGAAGAGAAAAAAAAAAAAATGAGGAAAGATGTTCAGCAGTGGCTGAATTCCTGCTGCCATTCTGAGTTTATTCAGATGTCAGCTTAGGCCCTTCATTGTCACCAGAGCAGAACTGCAATTTTTTCTATGAAAATGCCAAATATGAATGCTTGGCTGGATGCATCATGTTACAAATAGATTCTTGCTGAGCTGCAGTAGTCAGGTTTTATTTCGTGTTTGCAGTTATTCAGGAATTATTTGGGGGGATTATGCTGGTAAGCAGAGATCCTTCAAGTGTATAATGATGCTAATTTCTTTACATCAGGATGAGTACACTGTAAATGCAGCAGAGTGCAATGATTGTCTTTAAGGACATCTTAAGAATTAATTAATTAAGAAACTGTACTTCTTATGTCCCATAACTCCCAACAGTCTTTACAGTTTAATACTGAAGTTGCTACTTAAGGATTTGGAAGCTTATGACTGTTAAGGGAAAGTGATATACTTATTTTCACAACATTTAATTAATTTAATAGAGCATTATTAATAATTAATGCAGAATTTTATTCTTGTCTTATAAGGGTGCATATTAGTTAAATGATAACAATAAAACAAAAAAGTTGTTAAGACAACATCTCAAAAATATTCTATATTAAACTTCTTTACTTTTCATGGTAATTTTAAACTTTAGTGAAATCATGTCTGCATTTTTATTTTATAGGATTTTTCTTTAAGTACCATCAAGGCCCATTAGGTATTTTCTTATCATCAGACTTTTAGGAAAAGTATCTGTATGTGGTTGTGTTACCAATCCAGTCACTCCATAGGAAGCTGGTTGAGGAAAACATGTCCAGTGGCATTTATCAGATAAAAATTCTAAAAGAAATGCATTCTGTTGCTGTACACATACATTGTAAGTCGAGAATCAGATGTTTGCCACAGGCTTGTGTAGAGGTAAAAGAAACGCAGAAAGTTCTTTTTTTCTGGCAGGGGCAGCTTGGTAGAACACTTTTGTTCACTGAAGAGAGAGGTAAGAGTGTGAGACCAGCAGGGGAAAATGGGATTCAGGGCAAAACCCCTCAAAATTCTAATTACAACAGTAATAGTCTTGTTTCTTGGTGAAATGCTGATCCTTCTTATACATAGAAATACAATTAAGCTCAGTAGTTTCAGGGTTTGGTTTGAGACACGACATGTCGGGACACTTTGAGGAGAACAGTGCAAGCACCGTGGCTCTGAGGATGCGAGCGGCTCAGTCAAGGAATGTTCAGATCTCTTATCAGATCTTCCCCAAAGCAGCATTTCACGTGTGTGTTATTACACTGCCATTATTCACACGCGGCTGTCATCCCGTGGCTTCAGACCCTACGAGCAGCAGTGTCTGTAACACACACCCTTCTCACTCCAGCACTCAAAATCCATGGCTCGGAGGGGATGGTTCTGTAATGATGGGATATTACGTGCTCAGGTGGTCTTTTGATGGCAGGTGGTCTCCAACAACAGATGGCCTCAAAGGACGAACTCCAGTGCGTTTTACTTTAAAGCATCTACACGTTTCTTTAAAAAAAAAAGAAAAAAAAATTGGAAACGTTATCCTCGTGTAATGTTTTAAAGTATTTTAGACGGAGTAGCCAAGTTATTAACGCTGACAGATGATAAATCAGGGCATCCTTTAAAAGGTGGGTGAGGGTGATTATGTGGTCTTGGAGCTGGCTTTGATCAGAAGTGACAGGCCTGTAAGGTCTGTGCCACTCAATCCCCCCTGAAGGGAGATCAGCACCTGTTTGCACTTTGAGGCTCCTCTACCTCCCACTGCCTTCCAGCACTATTTCATCTTTTCTAACACACTTGATGTTGATTAGCTTTAAGCAAAGTCATTATTCATTTACAAAACACTCCTTGATGGAGCTGACTCAAAACTGTATTTCAGTAGCAGTGTTTGTGCTGTAACAGTTGAGGGTGTATCAACAGCCCCATTACAAAAGCTTAATTTTCAATGAGCCACAAGTTAAAAGCAGCCTGAGTTCTAATATATAACCTGGTTTCAATATTTTTTTGGTCCAAACAATAGCACATCTTGCCTGTGGATGCGTTCAGCTTGAGCTTTCTGTATCTTTACCTGTTTATCCAGAAGAGACCCATGATCAGACTTGTGAAACAAACAGGTCCTGCTTTGGTAGATCCGATTTTAGCTCAATAAATGCTGTTCCAAACAGCTTTAGGTCTTGCTTTTGAAATATAAAGGATATTTCTCCAAAACAGCACAAACAAGGCTTTGATTCACCAAGGGCCCCGCGACAAATCACAGAAACGAGTCCCCATAATTCTTCCACGTTGTAAGTGCAGGACTGTGGTGGGGACTTGCCGGTGCAGATGCAAATTCCCAGGCAGCAGTGTCTGCTTAGGTAATTCCAGTGTGCCTGAGAACAGATGTGGCTCGGGCCTGCCTGCTTGGGGAGCCCAGTTCTGCTTTTCCTGTAGTAGCAAAGTTAAAGCTTTGGGGAGTTGCACATCAAAGGCAGGGCCGAGTGATCATTGTGTATGTTTGCAAGGCATTGTTTAAAAAGGAATTCCTTCAGTTTGTTGTCATTAGTTTTTTTTCCTTCTATTCTTCAAGTTCTCCTCATAGGTCTGCTCCACTGGAGTCAATGGGTGTCCAGCTAATTTCAGTGTATGCTTTGAGTCAAACTTCCTATCTCAGGGAAAGCATGACCTACAGGAAAAGTCATTATTTTGATCTTTTTTTTTCCCACATCAGAGCATTTTTGAAAGTCTTGATGTGGTATAAATTCATGATACGGGAAAAAATATATCAGCGAGTGAAATTATCTCAATTATATTTTCAAAATGTGCTGCTATGTTGGAAGGGACAAAGCACAGTATGTTGCAAAACCAAGTGTCACTTCAAAACGAAATTCAAAAACACTGGATGTTGATAATGTTGGAACGAAGATTTATTTTTGCAATTTTTTAGTATACTTAGGCTTTTCGAGAACACATATTTACTGCAAAATGCTCAGTATTAATAAATCTGCACTTCCCGCTGGCAGGACAGCTCGTCAGAAATCCTTCAGCCAATTCCCATTTTTTGCTCCCTGCTCTGCCTTTCCCGGGGGGGCTCAGACCTACAGCATCCCCCGGGAGCTAACGAGGAGCAGCAGCATTTGGAGCGGAGCCCACGATGTGCACCTTGTTTCCTCCTTTCTTCCCTGATCAGCACCTCTGTTCCCCTTCCCCTCTCTTCCACTGCTGATCAGTCTTTCATCATCTGCATGTGACTGGCTCCTCTTACCCTCCTCTCGAGTGATCCCGTCCTTTCAGTCTCTAATCTGCCCACACACAGCTCTCTGTGCTACTGCCCGCTACCTGGGACTGCTTTGAGCCTTTTTTTTTTTTTTTTTGTTCCACATAAACGAAAAGATATTTCAAAACTTGTGTTTTATCTTTCTTTTTGGGTAAAGACCGCGCTAAGAAACAGAGGTTCAAAGTTCCGAGCTACCAAAGGTGCTGATGAACACAGGAGACTGCCAAGAAGAGACTGCCAGTTCTGAGCAGGTGCCTTAAACTTAAAAATACCCTTTTGTTGAAGACAAGCATTGTTTGGTTCTGTCTTGTATATTTGTTACTTTATATTTCTTTTATCTGGGACTAATGTCTACCTGTGTGAAATAAAAAAAAAAAAAAAACAGGAAAGGGACAAAGAACATTTGATCAATTGATAAAACAGGGGGGGAAAAAAAACCCCCCACCTTTCACTCAAAAGCTTTTAGCCTGAGGAGAGGTTTGTATGCCTCAAAGCTTGCAAGTTTTTCCCAGTTATACCCATCTGGTCTAATAGAAACATTCTACCTGCCCTCAGCCCCTCTTCCTCATATCCTGAATTGCTCCCAGCTATAGCAATGCTACACTGACAAGTACATTACAAATGAGACTGATTTTGACCTTCGTGGTTCTATAAACAATTTTAAAACTGGAATATGATCACTGCAATAATTTGATAATATTAGAATCGTGGCATTGACATCTGGACCTTTGATCTTCTTTCAGTCATGCTGTTTTTCTTCTTTTTTAAGATTTTGGCGAATCTGGTCAAAATATTTTTATTTCATATTGTCAGCATTTTGTCTTGTAAGTGGATTTTTAAAGGACAGATTTCTATTGAGGTTTTAGACTTTTAATTACTGTAGGTGCTGGGGTTTTTTTGAATCATGTCATCTTTTTTTCTTTTTAAAATTACATAAAAGGACCTTTTTTGTTCTTTAGGATCCTGATTTTAGTAATGAGATATGACAGTTTCCTCAGACTTCTCATCCTTTTGCAACGATCTCAATGCAGCCTTTTAGTTTCTTCAAGAAGCCTTTCTTGTTTGACATAAGACACGTTAGTAACATTTTCATAAGTTATTCATTGACAATTCGTGGGGAATAAAAGCAAAGCTATGTATCTACATACAATTTTTATGCTAAATTGATCAATCTGAAACCAGATTAAAAAAGCTATTTGATGAAGTTGATGCAACTCCCAGTGTAGGCACGGTGAGAAATAGAAAGGTAATTTTAAGGACAGAGCACTGGACCAAGTAAATCTGAACTGTTGGATTGGGAAGATCAAGTCTCACTTTAGATTGTTTTAGGCTTGCAAGTCTTTTTAGGTGTTTTCAGTGATTTCCCCTTCAATTTCTGCAGTTGAATTGAAGGATAACATGATGTCCATGAACAGGGTGCAGTAGGACCATTCTGTGTCTCCATGGCCATTTTGGGCAAGAGGTGCTGCCTTCTGCTGAGTTTGGATTTTCATTCACAAACTCAGCTCCCACCTTATCTCAGCTTTAGGCTGTTACAAACACAGTCATGGTAAAGAAGGGACAGACAAAAACATTTTCCTACAACTTAAAGTCAGCTGCAGGCAGGGTTTTGGGGGCTAAGACTTAACTTGCTCTTTCCCCCATGCTCTTTATATTAAGATATTCAGCGCTGAGCTCTGCATTCCAGGAACAGACCAGCAGATATATTTGGTTAGGTCTTGGCCTGTCATAACCAAAGAATCATCCAGAAAATTTCATAAGGAAGGGTGAGCCTGTGTTTCAGCTGAGTTCCAGCTTAGCCAGCGTGGAGCAGCACTTGAAATGCTTGAAATGTTCAGTGAAACATCCAAAACTTTTGAAGTGCACTGACTGGTACTTACACCACCACCCAGGGACAGTGCAAACTACACTGCTACTCAGCATTTGGAAAGTGTCTCACAAAAAAAGAGGCTGTAGTGTTGTAGGGGAGTGGGTTTTTTTGCTTTGTTTCAGTCTTGGTGCCGAGATAGGAACGTAAAGAGTGGACCGAATTTTATGTTTCTTTTCACACTCTGTAATAGCTCTTCAAGGATCCCCTTTGCATATCTAACAAGGACAACTGTGGGAAAGAGACTTCTGAATCTTGAATGCTGTAGGGTTGTCTTTGATAGCAAATTTCACAAGAAAGTAAACACTGAGTGTATCTATATGGAGTGAGCCGAAACTTTGCAAATTGTGAGCTCCTCCTAAACAGACAGGAGAAAGAAAATTGAGCATAGATAGTAAAGTAGGCTAAAGATGCTGAGAACAGAACCAGAGGAAAGGAGGAAGGAGAAAACTGCCTCCAGTGAGTTGTCATTAAGTCCTAAAGCTAGAGATATACAAACTCAACTGCTTATTTTTTTACTGAATTAATATAACCTGGTTCCCAGGAGCTTTGGTTTCCATTGTGCTGCTCTGACCCTCTGCTCTCCTCACAGATACAGAAGGGCATTCAGGATTTTGGTTCCTTGCTTCCCTGGTTATCCTGCATAACTGTATCAATATTTAGAGAGGAATCTGACTATCTAATTTTATTCACAGTATCTTACACAATTAGAAGAGCATTAGAGTGTTACATCTTTTGATAAACTGAAGTTTTCAATGTATGGTTTTTGAAACAAATTACAATGCAGTGGCAAGAGAAGGTTTGGAGAATAATCAAATTCAGAATTCCAGCCACTGCTGGTTTTGTTAATTAACTTATCTGGGGCAACAGGTTCTTCTGCATATTTCTTTGAAAATTCCACCCTTAGAGCCCACATAGTTTGGACTGTGAAGGGGTGTATTACACAGCTCTTTGATCACTTCTGAAAACTCCTCAAAGCCCTTCATTTGCAGGATATGATAAAACCAAATTTAAGGCAGAAGAAGGCACGTCCTTTACTCCTTTTTTCCAACATCCAAATTTGGCTTCACACGGACTGACTGCTGATGGTTTGTGACCTCTGAACAAGGCATTTAATGAACCAGATTCTGCTTTTATTGAGTACTCCAGGAAACACTGATGACAGTGGGGGATTGCCACATTTAAAGAATAAAGTGGAGAGCAGCCTAGGACTGGGCTGAGTCCAAGTGTTTGATTATTTCAGCCCTGGATGTCCAGCAGCCGCCCTCCCTGTGCGGGCACATATTGGGAATAGGATGAAATGGAACAATGGTGAGGTTGTTATCCGCTCTCCAGGTTCCCCTCTCCAAGATGCCCTCATCCCCAGGGCACGACACATCACACCAGAGCAGAGTCACTCAGTGGATCAGGTACTCTCTAAAAGATTTTTAAAAAGATTCAATTTACCTATAAATTTTCCGTGTTTCCTAGCAAAACAAAACTACGAAAGTAATAACTCAGGCTGCTGTTTCCATCTTACAAATTCTGCACTCAACTCTCCACCTTGCTGAAAATTCCATGTGTCTCTGCAGCCCAGAAAGCAAACTAATTCTTTTCTTTTTTGATTTGGGAACGATAAGGCTGTAAAGAGCTGCGAACATCGCGGTGACCTTGAGCTGAGCCTTGCTATGATGCTGCGGCACGGGTTTGCTCTTTGATCTCCCTTGTGCAATGCCCTGCTCACGCCAGCCCAGGGCCTTGGTCCATGGCCATGGAGGAATCCCTTTCCCAGACTGAACCACAAGTGGATTTCCCCGTTTATCACTCCCAGCAGCAGCGGGGGTTTTAAACATCAGCAGTGGCAGCGGCAGTTTTTGGCTTTGGCTCTGTTTTGAAGTGATCTTTGAGGTAGAAGCTGTCTGGGTCTGGCAGCCCCTGTTAATGTCCCTCTTCTGTGTTCCCACCTTTTTCTGTTGATGGGGGCTGCTGGGCCGGGTGTTTAAAGCATCAAAGAGCTGCTGTTTGAAATGCAACCTTGAGCAAACTCTCCGTGTCTGCAGCAGAGCCCAGAATGCAGGAGGCTGATGTTCTGGCTCCTTGTTTGATGTGTTTAACACAGCTGACATATCTACAACTCGGCGTTTAAAAACACCAACCAAAACAAACAAGTTGGGGGTCATTTACATAACAAAAAGGTTCCTCGGCCTTCGCAGGGAGGTTCCTTTGAAATGTACGATTGTTTCTGCCGCTGAGGGGAGAGGATCTGCCTGGTCTGGAGCTCAACCTCGTTTCGTACACACGCCAAAAGGCAAAATTTCAGTGAATGAGACCTGTCCCTTCCACAGGCATTTAAAAAACCAAACCAAAACCAAACCCCAAGCTGTGGGGGCTCCACTGTTATCTGTTTTTCCTAAAGCAGTCCCTTTGAAGCACTAGTGCCAGCTTTGCAGCTGGTTTTTACAAGCACGGAATCTGCTTGTGACTGATGCGGAAGTGTAGGATTCACACTACGGTTCCAGCAGTAACCCTGGGTCGCTGCAACGAGTGATTCATGGCTTGTTTTTTCATTTCATCTGTTCAAAACCACACAGTACTCCAATAGTTGTAGTCTGTGAGTTGTTTAGCAAACGCAGTTGACAAAATGTCCTTTTCTATCATCACGATCTGGCAATACATAGAACTCTCACCATGGGAATATTGAGTACGTTGATATTTCAAGCCAGTAAATTATATTTCAAGGCAGGTTTAATCTTTTGGATTTGTACTCCAAATGTACAAGCAGCACTTCAAGAAACTGTGTAGCCAGGCTTTTCCCTTTCCTTTTTTGTTTTACAAGGATGGTCTCTCTAAATTACCTCCTTTTCATTCTGATTACTTGCAGAAGTAATTTCTGAAGTAAATTCTGAACAAAACAAATTCCCATGTTAATGTTAGGCAAGGAATGGTTGGTTTCTATCTCTTTTCCGTGTTCCCATGGGATGAGTGACACATGATTAACGTGTTAGTGCCATGGTCAGACCTCTGACCAAAAATAAATCTAATACAGTAGAAGTGACAGGGCCAATCACCCCCAGCCAGCTGAGGTGGAAGCCACAGCTTTGAGATCCACCATCCACCATCCCTTAGATCTGCAGGGAGCAGTGGTTCCCACAGGCACTGGGGAAGAGGCGCTTTGGGAACGCAGCAGGAGCAGCGTCCCTGTCTTTGAGGAACAAGCTGGAGCTGGCTGATGGTATTTGGCCACAGCGCTCCCACTTCCAGGACATTCAGGAAGCCACCAGACTCTCTGTCTCTCATGGGGAGAGCTGATCTCTTGGCAGGGATCCCGTGCCTTCCCGGATTCCTGTGGGGAATGAGGAGGCAGATTTTTTTGTGTGAGGGCAAGGCTAATATCTCGATATCTCGCCTCTGTGCCGGCTCTTTCATCTTCATAGAGCTGGTGCGAGCAGAACCTTGGATTTCCAGTCTGAAACGTGGGAGTAAAACCAAGGCAGAGCAAAGGAAGGGATAAGGCTTTTGGAGCGGAGGTTGAATGGAAGAGGTTGGAGCTTGGGATGTTGAAGGTGTGGGAATGCCTGGTGACTTACTGAATTCTCATGTTTTATAAAATACGTGTTAAATTTTATTTTCATGTTTTATAATAATTCGTAAAACAGTGTCTGTGATGAGGTCTGGGAGCAATCAAAACTTTGTGTCATGGGCAGTAAAGATAACAGTTCTGTCTGTGACAGTGTGATTGAACATGCTGCACTCCATCCCCAGTTTAGCACCTTCATGGAGTAATTATTGCACCTCAGTTTTAGATGTTACAACTTCTCTTTATTGATCATTTCTTCTGCTACTGCATAGTTACTCTACAGCCAAGAGATTCTGCATTACAGTCACACCTTTTTGCTGGAGGAGTTTGATTCATCTGCCAAAATCTAGCCTTTTCCGTAGATTATCTAAGAAATATCCCTCAGGAATTTAAGTCTGTGCTCTGCCCAGCTCCTAAAAAATCAGACAGCTACAAAAGAGATTTGAGGCAGCTGATACCATCAGCACAGTAAATCATTCTTGTAAAGAAAATAATGAATTGTAAGACAACTTTACAAATTCTATTCCAGCTCTTGCTCCCCAAATAGGAATCTTTAAAACACGCTGGGAATGAGGTGACCACAGTTTATTTTATTGAAATGCTGTGGGTTATTTGAGGTGTTTTTTTTTTTTTTTAAAAACTAAGTTCTTTTTGTTCATGATCCTGGCGCAGTCTGTGATTGGTCACCAAGCTTTGGGAGTGCCTGTGCCAGGCAGAAACAGGGCTGATAAAATGGAAAAGCATCTTTTCCTGTCAGTTAGGAATTTTGCCAGTGAGAAAAAGGAAAAAATGGCCCACGTTTCTATTTTTCCTTTAAACTGCTCCACCTATTAGTTAGGCCACACACCCTTGGTGTGTAGTACGGACAAGAAAGACTGGGCTCAGTGATCTCAATAACTGCAAAAACCAGTCTGCCTGTCATCCTTTGGCAGATGAGTGACATTCACGGACACAGGAAGTGTGGAACACCTGGAGAAAGCTCACCTGATATCGAGGAGGAACGAGTAAGTTAAAAGGGCCTTATCTCCAGGGATTTACCAGTCCTGCCTGTGCTTGGAGTTGCACAAGGGTAGGAGGGGAGCGATGGCCCTTTCCACCCATCAGCCCTGCCCGTGGCAGACAGGAGGAATGTCAGGCATGAGGGGTAATTAAAAGCACTGTAATAACTGTACAGGATGTGTCACCCTCGCCTGCAGCTCCACCACCATCCCAACTCACACCCCACCCCTTTCCCTTTGCTCCACCCAAGCTTTGGTTTCCTTCACCCACTCATGACTTTTGTGCTATCTTTCCCTGCTGGATGAAACAGCCTCCCACTTTCTGTTGCCTTTCCTCTGGAACAATAACTGGTCTGTTCACCCTGGCACTGCTCTCTAAATAATGACTGAATTAAATCAGTATCAGCTACAATCAATATTCCGATCTATTAACAACTGGCCGTGTGCAGGGAGGATAAAAGGCAGGCTACAGGTGCATCATACAAGGTGGGCAAGCCCAAAAAGAAATGGTTTTTGTGAGGAAATGTGGGTCCAGCTGCTCTGCCTCTTACGCTGAGTTGATGTTCATGCTGATGTTACAGAGGGCAGGAAAAATGTGACAGGTTTATGACATATTATGTGACTTCAATCCACTGATTCCTGTGGAATCAGCGTTTTCTCAGTATTACTCCACTCATCTGCCTTTTCAGGACTACTGACAAATTAGCAGGTTAAAAAACGAGAGTGCCACAGGAGACACAAGGCTGGGTTTCCAGGAACTCATCTGCCAAAGGGTTCCTCTGGTGAGCCACAGGCTTCAAGAGAGCAGTTCCAGCCTCAGATGGGCCATATCAGTTGTCAGAAATCAGTGCAGATTTGTACTTGGAATACCCAGTTTTGAGATGAGATGCATGAGGTTGAGTAAATCAGGGCCCATCAGCCTCAACAGGGCACAAGAGACCCTCTGTGATAGCTGAGAATGGCCCTGGAAAACTCTCTCATGAACTGTGTGTGCCTTTGCTCTTAACTGCTTTTCCTGACTGTTTGAAGCCCATTAGTATTTCTTTTTTTTTTCTGTCTTGGGTGGGTTTTTTAACTCTTACAAAAGAAATTCCCCTCTTATCCAAACTGAAATCTCATCACAGCTGACAACAGTTTGCTTGAAAGCTCTGGTTCTTTCTTTTTCTGAAAACAGAACGGGAGTGCAAATATTGTCATCCTCAGGGTGTACAGTGTATTTTTTTCCCTTTTTTTTTTTTCCTCTCTACTTCATCACAACTAAGCCCTGTGGAAAGCCCAGAATTTCTCTTTGCATCTTTCTAAGCCTTCTTTTCCATCTTCTTCTGAAGCACTGGAGGTTGGCCACAGCTTGAGGGTGGATTTGGCAAGTGGTATTAAACTCTTACACATGCCTGGCTGATGAGTCTTGCTCCCACACCCAGAGTTAGGCTGATTGCCTGATTTGGGGTCAGAAAAGAAGGAATTTTCTCTCTGGTCAAACTGGCAGAGTTTTTTAGATTTTTTTTTCTCTTCCCTCCTGTATGTTCAACACTCACTTGCTGGAGTCATCTAACAAACAGTGCTTAGCAGAGGCACAGATCACTGGTAATAGACTTCATCTTTTCTATCCCCTTTCTAATAGTGATTATTGTGTCCCTCAGGCTTTTATTTCAGGCTTAAACTTCTCTGTGTGACAGTGGGAAGTGTGAGATGTAGGGAGCAGCAGTTTTGTGGACCCTTCTTGGATTTGATGATTGTGACACTGTTTTCTGGCAAAAAGCTCCCGGGAGAAAGAACTGTTGGAAGCAAATACTGATATTTTCACCACTATGAAACTTCACAATTGATCTGCTTCTCTTTGGATTGAAAAGAGGTATTTTGCAGATATCATCTGTTGGCTTTAAACCCAGATGACACAGAATTTAATAGAGCAGGGTGGAGGTTCTGAGTCAGCACTAAGTTTTGTCCCACAGTAGAAATCTTCAGCATTCCATCCTTTCAGCTATCAGCAAACAAGGCAATATCTGTTTCTGCACATGACCAGTTCCCAAGTGGAAATCTCTGATTCCCTTTAATGCCTCCTCTGTGACACAACAGAATCAAAGGTGGCTCAGCCAACATAAGGATCCAGACTCCTCTAGGCCCTCTGTCCCTGGATTTACTGCCCAGGTTGCAGTGAAAGCACAGGACACCACCAGGAAAGCTGTTGTACCACAAAAATGCAAGCTGAAGTATGAAGATCACCTAATTCCATATGCAGGCAGGTAATTTAGCTGGGAATTGCCCCAGTTACAAACTCAGATGTGAGCTTCTGTAGGGGCAGGAAGAATGTTTGTATTTCTTTCCTTTGAAAATGCTGAACCCAGGGTACAGCCCCACAGACCCCCGAAGTGCTGCTGAGACCCTGGCACGTGTTCTGTCTTCCTTGAGATTTTTTTTTTCCTGCTGCTGCAATTTTATAGATCGTTTCCCACACGTAATTACGAGCTTCAAAGTGCATTTTCTGGATCTCCAAGAATGAACATTGACCTCATTCTAGGGAATATAACTTATGTTTTTCCATTCCCTTTCTGTACGACACAGATTCCTTTTGGGCTTTGATGGATTAAGAGAGCAATATCTCTTCTTTTCATCATTCTTAATAATGAATAATAAAAATTCTTGACATCATCTCCGTTCTAAGAAGCTGAGCACTTCACGCAAGTATTTGTTAAACAAGGTTTTTCCAGCAGGTAATTTTTTTTTTGTTGGTTTTATCCACATTAATATTTCATCTGCCAGGTGATTTCTCAATTAATGCTTTTCCCTGCAGTCCACATAAATAATACTGGGTTTCAACTATATTGAGGGGAAAAAAAAGAGAAAGGTAAAGAGGTTAGCAAAGCTTATTCAACTGATGAAAAGCTTCATTGATTTTGCAGGAGATTCCCCAATTTCCATCCCCTGAACGTTTCACTCCCAAATATTTAAATGAATTTTTCATGCGGCTTACTTTGAAAGTAGACACTTACAAATTGCACAGAATCTTCTGCTTTTTTCTTCATGGTTAATGCACCAGTTGCACAGTTAAATAAATAATGCTTTTTTAGCTGCCAGTCCTCCACATGCAGGTGAGCAGGATTCTCCCCACTCTGTGCATCATCGCTGTAATTAAAGCCTCGTATGCGAGATTATACTTTCAGTAATAGCCCTGTGTTACACCGATCCCATCAACACTTGAAAGGTTCTTTTGCAATTAATGATTTTGCACAAGCATAAGTCATTGTCCTGTGATGGACAGAAAGTTGGCAGCTCTGGTATCGCTAAGGCTGGGTGGCTAAAACAGAAATGATCACCTGATTCCATTTCTTTTTTTTTTTCTTTTCCCCTATTTTAACTGGATTATTGATTTAATTTTGTTGGAGTTTTTTCTTGTTTTTTTTTTTTTTTTTTAACCAGAATGTTAATTTTTGGCTGTTTTTTTTCTTTTTTGCTCTTACAAAGGAGGCTCCCATCCTAACCAAGTTGAAATCTCCACATTGATTTCCAATGATTGCCTGGAAACGTTGATGCTTTTTCTATTTTTTTTTTTTTTCATCATCCTTACCAACCTTTGGGTGAACAACCTGAACTCTTATTTTTGCCTTGTTTTTTTTCTCTATGGATCATCACATCCAAGATGTACGGGAAGGGTTAACCTGCTGCTTGCAAAGCACACCTGAAATCCTTCTTTTCTGCCCTGTATCCATGGGTGAAACGCAGACTCCTCATATTGCAGGTAAAACCTCTCTCTGCCCACACCAACAAATTCCATGTTATCTCAATTTTCCCATCAACACGTTGCTGCAGGGATTATCTCCCTGATTTCTTGGCTGGACTGTGCTGTGGCACGATGTGCTTGTGGCCTCCCTGTGCAAGATGCCCCTTCCCCTCCACTTCAAACACTCCCAAGGCCCTTTGTGGATTTTGTTACCCAACCCTTTTCACGCACTAGCTGGGTGTCATATCCACAACTGCTCCTTTTGATGTCACCTTTATCACTTAATTATTATTTTTCAGTTAAGCCCCTTTGGCTTTGTTTGTGTTGCCTCTGTGTACAGGTGGAGCACCTCTGAAACATCCCCTAAGTAATTGCACTGTAATCCCTGTAATTCCCGTTGGAAGTCTCCTCTGCCCTGATGTCTACACAAAAATAACATTGGTTAAACACCTGGTGTCATAGGATTGCTTCTTCTTGTGATGACCAGGATCAGTGGGCAGGTCTCATGAGTTTTTGCTGCCCATCCTCTTCCATAAACTCCCCTGGGGAAAGAACCCCCCAGGATTTTGGTGTGTGCTGGGTCATTGCAAAGTGGATTCTGATCGGTCACCAGGGCTCACGAGCAGAACTGCAGTGAACATAACACATTATTATCATTATTTAGGGTGATCGTGTGACAAGTGCATTGTGTTTTTTAAGCTGGGCAATCAAATCTTCTGGTTCAGGATATCAGCTGGCTGCCACTTGGGTTGTGAAAGAATTATTGTATCACTTGCAACCAGCCTTACGAAACCAGTCAGGTGCATCCTTTTCTTTTTGGCTCCCTCTGAAGCATTTGTTGTGTTTCTGAGTCATAATCACACTCCATCACCTTAAATGCTTTTTCAGAAGTGACAGCCTCTGATAGCTCTCCCCCTGTTGTCCCAACCTGGGCCCCATCTGAGCCTGTGACAGTTTTAAAAATGCTTTCAACATCCCACCGTTTTGCCACCCGAGTTTAATCCTGTTCCTGTACGTGGTAGCGAACCCTTAGATATGATTCAAATATAAACTATTAAAATCTGTAAAAATGCTCACATCTGCCTGAGTCTTAAAGGTTTTGCTCCCTCTTGATTAAATATTTGGGGTTTTTGCTTAACATTCATTAATGCCAAAAAAAGCCTTTGATCTTTCTTCCACTAGGGCGTGGAATCTGCCTTTTGTTAGCCAGCACCAAGGCTAAACAGGTACTGAATTACTTTTGATTACACAGCCAAACCTCTTTAACAGAAGAAAGATATTTTGTTTACTTACCTCTATCTGTAATAACAGTCAGGTGCATTTTATTTATCCAGGTATCAACTTTTTACAGAGAATGGTCAATACAGCCTCTAAGGTGGCAGGAGAAGCACTCTGAATAAAGAGCTCCACAGGTAAAGGAAAGCCACTGATTTACTGTGAGCATAAAACAATTCAAGAAAACAATTCACAGGAAGTTTTTCCTGCCTTTGTGGAGCCACAGATGTGAACTGGAAGGTTTTGAGTCAAGCTCTGTTGAAACAAGCTCTTTCTCAAGTCCTGCAGATAAGAAATGCCTCTTTTACTGCCTGGCTTAATAGGAGAAGGGTAAAAATAGAGAAAAGAGCAGAAAAAAAATGGAAATGGGACAGGAAAGAAAGGAGAGTGAGAAGGGGAGCAAGAAACCAAACCCAGGGCCTGATCTGATTGCAGCTTTGCTGTTCAGCATGAATTTGGCACTGCAGAAAGGGCTGTTCTCTGTGAGCTGGTGGCTGCAGCACAGGGCAGGGTTCAGGGTTTGACACCCAGGGAGCTGCCTCAGTGCTGTGGTTGCAGTGCAGGTGCCCCCTTTGCTCAGACCTTACTTTCCGTGCTAAGGACTTAGTGTCCCCCTGGCCCAATTCCTGCATTCCAAATTAGGATGACAGTTCTGGAGGGAGACAGGGAATCACACCCACTGGAGGATGTGAGGATGCCATTATGATGGTAATGGAGAGCACATAAATGCATAGAAGGAAAGCTGTTATATGGTAAGAAGTCAGCCATTCCAATTGTAAGCCTTAAAGGGTGGACAAAAGTGTAAATGGGGTTTCAGACCCATTTTCAACTTGTGATACTAAGGAAATAAAGCTTATATATTCACAATGCTAATCTGGGCCCTCCTTCTATTTCTGTTCACCCTATCAGCTCATTTCCACTGAACTTAAAAGGAGGGTGAAGAGCTGAAGAAATTAAATCTGAGTTGTTTGAGGAGTTCAGCAACGAGGGAGGGAAGGCAGGGCAGGCTCAGCGTGTGCCTGGCAGTGCAGGTAGAGCTCGGGTCCTGGCAGCACACACACCCCCACTGTAACCAGTGCCAGTGCAATTCATACCTGTCAAAGCCTTTCCTATTCCTTGCTCAGCCAGGAGGGCAAGCCAAGGTAGCTGGGGAAAGTGGGAGAGAGCTCTTGTGAGGAATCATAAAGGTAAGCAGAGAAAATAGGGCATAATGTGGATAAGAATTTAAGGCATGGCTTGCTTTGACAGTGGGAGGATCACTGGAGGTGCTGCAAGGGCTGAAGTTGGTTTTACCCAGAGATGTTGATCCTGGTGATGAGGGAGGCAACATGGAGATAGGCTTGCTTTCTGTTCATTCTGGAAAAAAGGGGAAAACAAGACAGAAAACTGGAAGTTTTGAGGTTTTTGCCTCTTTTCCACCTGGGGACATTAATATCAGAAGAAAAATATCAAGAAAGATAACTAAAAAAAAAAAAGGAAAGGGCAGCTATTGTAGATCTCTACGGTAGTTTGATAATTTATCTGTACTTTTCAATATTCAGCAAATTCCAAGCCCTTATTAGCTCTGAATCCAGCATTGTTACCAAAGAGCAGCTGTCACAGTGTAAACACACCTGCTTCTGTGTCAGCCTGGCCATAGGCTAAATTATAGAATTAGAAGGAATCCCACAAAAATGGAGACATGGCCACCTTTTATCCCTTCCACCGAGAGTTCCACGTGAACTTCAAAATCCAATTAAAACAATTTAAACACTAAACTGATTAACACGTGTGATTTCATTTCTTTTTTTTCCCCCCTATAGTTAAAATGAGGTTATTAATGCAAAGATAGTTCACTGGTTCCACCTCTGAGTTAAAACCAGAAAAAGTTAGCAAATCCTGGGCTTGCCACAGCAGAACCTGAGAGCTCTCGAGCTTTGCTTTTGAGATAGTTTTCTTCTCCTGCCATTCTGCTGGAGACAGGGGAGTTCCAGCTGTTTACAGGCAAAATCTGTTTGTGGCAGAAGTTGTGTCATGAACCCCCAGTCCCTGCACTGGGGCAGAACAGTCCTTGCTCAGCTGCACGTGTGGGGAGACCACAGAGACACCCTTTCAGACAGATGTGTT
Organism: Ptilonorhynchus violaceus; assembly: GCA_013397565.1. Classification (NCBI taxonomy): domain Eukaryota; kingdom Metazoa; phylum Chordata; class Aves; order Passeriformes; family Ptilonorhynchidae; genus Ptilonorhynchus; species Ptilonorhynchus violaceus. The sequence continues at coordinate 730,082 of VZRJ01003858.1, forward strand.
CGAGCCCTGCCTCCTCCTGCTGCCCAGGGAGAGAAGCTGCACTTCTGGGTTGTGCCTGGGAGGAGGGACACGGAGTTTCTGGAGTGTTTTTGGAGAAGTGAAACTCGGATGGAGTCAGAGAGTGAATGGCAGCGGCTCAGACCGGCTGTTCGGATGGGTGGTTTAACAGGCTTCTGGTCCTTACTGGCAAACATCACTTCAAATTGCTTTGATTGATCTGTTTCCTAAATAGTTCTAATAATAGTCAGCGGGGTACATATGATGGGAGGTGTGATGTGCCTGCCAAAAAGTCCTTGCTGTCGTGCACAAACATGTATTTCACACGTGGAGCTGGGCTGAATGAGTGAATGGACCTTTCTGAGAGCAGAGGTTTAAAAGGTTTTCTCCCTGTAACACTGCAAAGTACTTGGAAAGTAATTAATGACTTACCCACTCCAGCACAGACAGCCTGAGCCCCCAGGGGGATTAATCTGAGGTTTTCTGATCGTAGTCTGAAGTGGGGACAGAATGATTCTCCCCTTGAAATTATTCGGAAAGTACTGAGCACCCATCCTGTCCACCCCATTTCAGACACGAATCAGATGCTTTTCAGATATACAAGCTCTAAGGATTAAATGCTCCATTGTCCAAAATAATTCAGCACAGAGAAGTGATACCAATGGAGACAAATGTCCCTTTCCAACCCTCCCTGCATCGCTTGTCAGCGTTTTCACATAGATCCCCTGCAACACTCACCGGTTACGACGCCAGAAATGATTAATATTTGTGTTTATTTATTCTTGTATTGTTTGTGCTACATAGAGGCTCACTGTGTCACCAACAGAATAAATGAAATCAGCCTGTAAGGGATGATTAGCCCACACAATTAAAGCCACTCAAGAAGCTGAGATCATCCATTCTGACACAGCCACTCAGGCTCACACACACACACTTTAACAGAGGAAAGGATCTTGAGCTTACCAGGGAACAAAGCTCAGTATCACATCCAGCAGGCCCCATTCAAAATCCAAGCAGAGGATGCTATCTAAATTCCTGAGACTTTCAAGCTAGTTTGTTGAATGCTATGGATGCAAAAAGCCCTTTGATGATACAGTCACTCCACTGAGGGCAAGGGAACCGCAGCTCTTGAGTTATTTGCAAGTTCTTCAAACAAGGCTTTCTTTTATTTTTTTTTTTTGCCTCCACACACTGTTACCCTGTGGTTCCACGTCCTGTTAGAACAGATTGCAGAAATCCTCATTCCTGCTTATTCTTGGCCCCTTTATTATTTTCTTCTGAATCACTGCCTTTATTTTGGTCCCGTCCCAAAGCGGAACTGTGACATTTTCTGGTTTAAAAATAGTAACCGAGGGAAAAAGAAGTAGAAGCAAGGTTTGTTTTTCATTGGTTTTGCTTTCAGAATTGCTGCAAGGTCTGGTACAGAGCACAGCCATCCAAACACTGAATCAGCAGAAGGGAACAGATGGTGATCCGTGACGATCAGGCAGGAATTAGTGGCTGTTGGAAAGGAAACCAGGGATCTCTTTTGCTGGAATTGTGGCCAGAGGAACAGAAATACAGACCCATGCATGGCCTTGTTGCTGTCATGTTTGGGAATTGTCCCCTCTAGCCTGCTTTGGAACACTAGAACCTCTAGCTAATGATTTAAAGAATTGTTTCAGTGGATCATTGCCATTGTTACCTTCTGCTACGGCGAGTGGCTGTGAACAATGCACCAATAATTCAGGAGCAAGAATATTAAGGGTATAAATAAGTTGAGGAGAGGGGTTATAGAAGGGTAAGTAAGGAAGTAGGTGACCTCTGAAAAAAATAAAGGGGAGTGGGGTCATTATGGATCAGAAATGAAGTGAGTAAACAGTTTCCCTTCACATTCTAGATACATTTACCTTCCCCTTTTACTGTCCAGTTTCAGAGATATGGATAGAGATCTGTTCAGACTCCTGCTACCATTCACACTGTGCCTCTGGGTTTCAGTTCCATCTCAAGACATCTGTGTGCTAACACAGACCAAAAAGACTGTCCCTGCCCTAAATAATTTTTTCTGACTAGTACAATGTGATATTAGCAGGGCTTTGCAGCTACAAGAATCAGCTGTAAAAGGATGTTAAATCTAGGCCACTGCAAAAGAATCTAGTGAAATAAGGGGAGGGATGGGAAAGGAAGGAAAGTGAAACAGTAAAGATTATCGCTGGGAAAATATGTCCCACTTTTGAGGGTTTTTTTTCCTTCTACTCTGTTCAGAAAAGGGCACAGGTGAAGATGGGCCACACCACAAAATACGGTGATAATATGAAAAAACCCAGGCAAAAGGTTTGTGAGATGATCACTGTGGCAATGCTGGGACATGTCAGAGCTCCAGAGAAAAGTGTTCATTGAGATTAGGGGATGATTAAAGGCAGAATTTGTCCTACCTGACAGAGGGAATAAAGCAAGTGTTCCAAAACCTCTGTTCTACGCTCTGATGGAAGGAGAAAGCAAAATTTGCCACCAGTGGTCTCTGATGTTTGAAAATTACCAGAGGTGTGATGATATGAACAAATGTGAGTGCTGAACAGTTGGACTGAGGGGTGTGATAGGTCTCATTGTGCAATGGTAGAGAATGACTTAATCCAGGCAGGCTTTGAAATCAATTATGGATCTGTTACTTGGACTTGAGCACTGGAAGTTTTCATGGAAAAGCCCAAGTGCAAATTTTGGAGTGGTGCAACAGTTTTGCTTGCACAGCTCAGCCAGGTAGAGTGGTGTATTAGCTAATGTGATGGTTTCTAGGCTAGAACACTTTCAAGGGGATAATATAATATACAGTGGCAATGATGTAAATTGTCTAAGGGATTAGGAAGATAATCAGGACCAGCCTGAAGCACTCACTGCCAGGTGATGTGCCTGCCCAGGACCCAGCCCTGCCCAGTGAGGACAGTGTGACACAGCTCTCCTGTGCTGGGTCACTGCTTGGCACAGCCACACTGCAGAGCTGGCACCACCACAGGGGCTGGAGTGGCGTTTTCCCTGTCACTGACTGGAGCTGCTGAATTCCTGCACTGCAGAAGAGGCTCTCATCTGCATCAGGCATCATATAAAATATAAACATTCATTATTTTTCTAGCTCAGATCCAGCTCCTGTCTGCTGGGAAAACTCAGTGCAGCATAAGTGAGTGGGGTGGTATCAGTAAGGAATGGAGTTTTGATAACTTAGTCGAAGCGGAATATTTATATTCAGCAGATTTTTCACCAATGCATCAGTAGGAACTGGAGATTCCAGGTGACCTAAAGAGGAGCTGGTTGGCCCAAAAGCACACCCTTATTTTTCCTCCAGCTATACTGAGCACTTTAATACTGTTAGTTACTACCTCTTCCCACCAACCAGGTCTGTCCTGCAGAGCCCTGTTGCTTCTGCATGGAGTGGGAGCAGATGCTGGTGTAAGTTATTAAGTGTCACTTTCAATTCAGCCTGACAAGAATGAGTTAATGGAGGAGCTCCATTACAATGGCAGACAGGAAAATAAAAGCCACACTGAATCTACTTTCCTTGTCTCCCTTGTTTTCAAAGACAGTGCTACTGGCATAACACAGAATGCCCTGTTCATTCATTTTGCTGATAATGCTGCTCCCTTTGGGGCTGAGACACAGCTCCTTCATGGATATAGAGTCACTTATTCAACCACAAAGAGAAACTCTTCCTTCCTTTAAATTGTTCACAGACTACCAGAGCAGCTACTGATGATGACCTACATATTGCTGGCTACTTTTCTCACTAATGGCAATTGAAAAACGGAGATAACAATCTTGTTTTTTCAAGTGCTTAAGATCTTATTGCTTTTAGTCTTGTTTCTGTTACATTTGCCAACTAAAACTAAGGGTTATATTGTACTGTGTGAGTCTACACCAGAGAATCTTAGCAAATGCTTGACCTGGGTTATGCTCTCTACATTTATAGTTATAAATACAAATTAGCAGGTTTAATAAGCCAGACAGAGAGCATCAGACAAAGCTGGTCTTCAGTTTCACCAATGGAAATGCAGAAATCTTGGATCCAGACCAAGAAGCTCACTACAAAATGGAATAACTAAGGGTAGGCTTTTGCCTACTAGCTAAGCTTGGATGAAATTGTGGGTTTTCCTTGTCATTTCCCTGTTCTGATTTTAAATCACATAGATCTGTGTCAGATGATTTGCAGGTTCCTCTCTTACACCTTCCCAAGGTTCAGCCACAGATTGTACCGTGCAGTGTTTGAGGAGTGGCTGTGTCTCAGACCACTGTCCTGCAAAAGTGCCTGCACAAATCATTTATTTAAGATTTAAATAATACCTTAAGAGACTTGAGAGGAATTGTGTACATGTTTAAAGTCGAGTGTATGTCCAAGGATTTGGAAGTGCGTGTGTGTATTGTCATATGCACGTTTTCCTTCTGCACCCATGGGGTTTTGTGTTTTAAAGTGAGAGTTTAGACAGTCGGAATTTCTACAGATACTTGGATTTAGCTGTAATTGCAGTATGGCAAATGGCACAGCAGTATAATGAAGGAACAAGTATGTCTTGCTTTGGAAGTTTTCTTCATGCCTCTTACTCCAAATGTTACCTTTGAAAGACAATTCCTTCAATGGCTGCTTCCACAAAGGTGCTCCTAAAGTGTTAGGAATATCCACCCAGGCAGCAGACATGACCAGATCCATCATGGTTCCTCACCTTCTTGCTCTGTGTCCCATGTGCTGTAAGAACAGCTGCCAATGCCAGATCCTTCTCCAGTGCTACAATGCTGGAGCACCCTGACACCAGCTTTTCTTTTCTGATATTTCACAGATCAAGCAAAATCCTCAGAAGATCACCACCCTCTTTGACCTTTTGTTGATAATGTCTGGTACTTTGAGCTGACATCCCTAAAGACAGTGTGTTTACGTCTTTGAGTCCCTCTGAAGAAGTTACACCCATGCACATCTGCTGAGCCATGAAGTCAGCATCATGCCCAGTGTTACAAGTACCACCTACACCAGTTGCTGCAGGTGGTTCTTAAATTTCAAAGGCTGTCTGACAGGACTTCTTAACAACTGCCCTTCAGTTTCCAGCTAAAACTCATTTTCATCTCGCGGTTCGTTCTGAGGCTCAGCCCACTGGAGGCTTTTTCTGGGGCGATGTGCACTCAAAAGCCTGAAAAAAACGTGAATTCTTTTGAAAGCTGCAACACCCCTCATCCCCTTTAGAAGTAAGTACATATAGATTCAAAGCCACGTGCTTTTAAAACTCTCTTTAGTCCCGTTCTTCCCTTCCGAGTCGCCCTTGATTTTGCCTCTTTGTTGTGGATCCCTCCCCTCTCCCTTTAGTCCTGTCCCTGATTTATATGTCAGTGCCGAGTGCATCTGATCAAAACATGGCAAAGTTGCTGGTTCAGCACTCGCAGCAGGGGATGGGAGAAATGGGCTATGTCTAATCCCGCTCTGCGATCGCTGTCACGGCGCTGCCAGTTGGCAAACGGGAGCTGCAGCGGAATCTGGGGGAGACAACGGCAGGTGCTCAGAGCACATCTAGGACAGCACGTGCTGGAAAACAGGGCCTTTAGCCAGCCTGCTTAGACTTTAAATTAAAAAAGCACATCGTTTTCAAACAACGACCTGCATGAAAGAGCGTGAGGGGTACTGCAAGCGGCAGGAAAACTGAGCAACGCCTGGGTGTGCGATTGTGATAAATTATTTCTATATTCAGCTCTGCTTAGAATGGAGTAGCTCTGAGAAGCTCAACTAGGTAGGGTGGTGGTTTTTTTTTTTTTTTTAACTTCAGCCCAAGAAAATTTTGTGGGAGGAGTCACTTTGGAAAGGTGGGAAAGCCTTTACCCTCAGGTTGCCTCAGTAAGAAGCTCCCGCTGTGATACTTGAAAGCCCAATAGACATGTCTGAATTTATAATGCACTCTTGAAGTATTCATTCATAATCCTGTAGGGATTTTCAAAGCCACAAAGAGGATGTATTTCTTTTAACTGGCTACAGGGAAAATATTAGTTCCTGCTGCAATAAACAAATAGTCTATTTTGGTGCAAGAGGAAAAATTTGAAGAGTCAGAGCAACGAAAGGGGAAACAGTTCTGACACTCTTGGAAGTTTCTGTTTTTCTAAAATATGTGATACATCATGAACTACTTCTATTTTCTCCTCTTTCTTTACTCCTTGAAACTTCACTGGTGCCCCACCAGTGTGAATCAGTCACTGCATTCCTACCAGGCAAACTCTTTAGCCAGATGACTGCACAATTAAAAGAAAGGCAAAACTAAGATAAAAAACCAGAAAAATGGAATGGAAGGACTGTTTTTCCCTTGTATCATTCGTTTCCCAGTCTCCAGGCATACCCCAAAGGAGGATTTGTGGCATTGCACCTCTGCTTCATGCAGCCACTTCTGTTTGCCTCCACAGCTTTGCATGGGCTTGTGCAGACAAATAATTGTGGTCAGCAAACACAGGCCTCCAGGAATAGGAGCCAGAAGGGTGATGAGTAGAGTCTGGGAGCAGCAGATTCCTTATACAATGGGATTCTGCTGCCACGAAATTAAAACTGACTTTGTGCTGCTGAAAAAAAAATAAATAAAAAATTAGCCTTTTCTAATCAGTTGTTCAATTCCTAACCCTTGTCAGCAGAGAACTCCTGCAGACTTTCACCTCTTTTGCAGCATGCTGGGACAAGCCCTTCCTGTACATCATGGATGTTGGAATTTGAGCAGTATCTATCCTTTGTTCTTCAGGTGCACACAAAGTGAATCTCACAAATAAGCACAGTCTCTTGCCGGCAGCTGAGATGGCTGCAAACACCTTTACCCTCCACTCACACTGCCATTCTGAAAGAAGGGGTCTCTCCCACTCTTTTTGTTGCTGTGAATGAGATTTGATTTTAGAGAAGGAGAAAAATTTCAGTTTGTTCTTATACTTCTCTGTCTATTCTAGACCATTTCATATATTTCTTATTCTATACTTCAGACGAGGCACAATGGCTGCTAAAATTCCGCCATCCACAGGGTAGGAAATGAGAAAGAACAGTTCATCTGAGGGGAGCCACAAGGAAGCTTAAAGCAGGCACGGTGTAAATTCACCCATTTTGATGAAGAGAACCCAAAAAGAACCCTAAAAATCCACTCAGAAGAGGATGTGTATCACCCTGCTCCTACTGAAAGCACCAATGACTCCTCTGCTGGCCGTATGCGATCAGGACCAAGCTGAACCTGTTGTGTCACCACATTTCCTGTAGCACAAGTTGGTTTTGCTAGAAGTCTGTTAATCCATGGTGCAGTCAATCCAGTTTCGTTAAGCTTGTGAAATCAGAGCCCGAGGTGGAGTAGATGCAGATCATACTGCGTGCCCACATCAGAGATCCCTCCCGAGATACCCATCTGAGAGAAGATACCGGGCAGAGAATTAACTTGCTTGAATAACTAGTGGTTTCAACTGCTCTGAATTACAAAAGGTCTCCCCGAAAAGGGGAACTCAAGTTTCCCTGGATGACCGTGCTTTAATTATACCTCAGTACAGGGGCAACATTCTTACTGTTGTGTTGTAATTTTACATTCTGTCAGGCTTGATGAATCCACACGCACTGCTGCCAGTGTGAGGCCTTAACAAACAAATATGTTGTAGCCACCAAAACGAATGTGACATTATAAAAGCTCCGGGCGGCACAGGGGAAATTGGTGGACTAAGCTGAGCGCTGAAACTCCTTATCAACAGAGGGCAAGGTTTGTTAAATTTACAGCAAATCAAAAAGCATCCAGAAAGCAGGTGAGGGCTGAACTGCAACGTAAGCACCTCAAATTCACCACGGCAAATTCCCTCTGCCAGCTGAACCTCCCCTCGCCCAATCTCCTCTTACCTCATTTAGGAGCTGGGGAACAGCAGGGTCTTATCTTGGGAAGTCACTCTCAGCTCAGCTGGGAGCAGCACACTGGAAGCAGCATTTTCCTCTATAAACACATTAATTGGAGTCCATTTCCCTCCTCTGCATGTGCATAACTTGCACTGTTAATGGGAGCTCTGCAGGCTCATCAGCCTGCTGGAAACATCCTTTCCTTGGGTCAGTGCAAGCTCAGCTGCCTTTTATTATGTACGCAGTCATCAACAGATTTTTTTCTCCTTGAAAATTATTTTCTTACTTCTCCTATAGTAATGCAGGGATGGAGATGAAGCCTGGTCCGTCAGGTCTGGATTCAAAAGGTTCAAAATTCATTGTTGGCTCTTACAAAAGACAGAACAAGGCACTTGCCTCTTGAGAGATTCTCATGTTTGCAGCACTGAACTTTATGAATTAGAATGGTCAATGAGGAAAATAAGATTTTGGTTAGAAGACATTAGAAGTCAGTACATATTTTTTGTATTGCAGAAATCATCCCTTTTGTTATGACTTTTTAAACCAATGTATTTATACTTCATTCTGGATTTTACAGTGTATTTGGACCACTGGCAGGTCAACAGGGGTCATGAAAATACAGGTACAGGAAATCTACAGCAAATATAATGGCATTTATTCTGCTGCAGATTCTGCTTCCAAACCCCACCGAAAGAGAAGCTGGTAGAGTCCAAGCCAAGTCTGCCTATGCCAACCCAGCTTTATTTTAGGAGATACACAGACATTTTACAGCTGTGAATTTCACCCTAAGAACAGAACTCGGCCTGCTTTTCTAGTCTTTATAAACTGGCTCCTTTCCTGAATACCCAGACATCTAAGCAGTATCTTAACTGCTGAGGTTTGAAAAGTTAACAGTAAACTGCCCTTGTTTGTGAGCAAGTTCAGTTTTCATGCATATTTTATGTAATCATTTTCCATCTCAGTGAACTCAAGTCCACATTGAAATCCCTTCATACGAATTCTGCTATTTATTCTTCATTAGGGAGTCTTTCTTTTCTCTCTCCTTTAAACTATTGTGGATTAAAACAATTACTTTTGTTTCATATGTGATCAGAGACTCACCTGACCTGTCTCTGCAAGAGATTTGACGATGCCCAGGTCAGTATTTTCCCCAGAGAGAAAGCTCTTTGTGCAGCTCGCCCTGGGAAGCTGCTGCAGAGCCTGTGCTCCAGCTAATAACCAGATTAGTTGTCCCATTTGTCACTTACAACTTCCGTGGTGCTTGAATGGCGCAGGAAATTACTGCCAGCGGAAAAGGAGCAAAGCAGAAAGGATGGACACTTCAAAAGACAAAGATTTTCTCTGTCCCAGCTGCCATGAGCTAATCAGAGCTCATTGATAAAGTGGGGAAATATCACTGGGGGATGTTAGAGCCAGATTACAAAGTTGAGTGAAAGCAAACTGGAATTTGGAAGGAAAAAAAAAAAATAGATGTGGCAGCCACAGATGCAGATAAAAGCTGCAGATCTGCTTCCAGGAATACAACTCATGCTATGGATTCAAGGGCTTGCAATCATGGGCAGGGCTGGCCCTGCAACCCATTATTAAAAGTGATCAACATCAGCCCTAATTTGATCCTGTGCTAAGAAATCTGATAATGTTTACTTTGAAACGCTCCAGAGACTTTGTACTTTGGAGTGAGGCCTTGAAATTTGGCAGGAGGATGTTCTTTGCATTGTGTACAGGCTTTTTGCTTTTCCTTTGAAAACTCACATCAGGTTATTGAAGACAAAAGTGCTGGGGCTATTGCAGGTCACACACATGCAGAAGAAACTTGCTGGAGGTTTTTTTCCAAAGCCTCCAAAGATTTATGAGCAATATGAACGCCTGAATCTCTCACCAAGTGGGGATTTGGCTGAAGTGTCCTTTCACCTGCTCCATCCCTGAGATGGACTGGGCAAAGAGAATATGGAAAACTGGAGGAGAAAAAAGGTACTGAGTATCAGGACAAAGCAGAAGTGTCAGGGGGAGAGGGGGGGTATTAAGACCCTGGATCCTGGATATGGAGATCTTGATAAGACTGAAATTATCAGGATAAGGAGACTGTTGGAGAGAACAGGACCAAGAACTCGAGAAGAATCCATGAAGAATTTGAATTGTGTTTAATCACAAGCTTGCACAAGGAGGGAAGATGGTTTCTTGGTTAAGGAAGCTGTCCTGGGAAACTGAATTCAGCTGCAGAATGTAATGTAAAGGCAAACATTGAAACCATATTTTTCAGAAAAGGTAATTAATTTATGTTGTGCCTGGTCCACATCTAACTGGAGACACTAAAGTCTCATTTGCAGAAGTGCAGAGCAATTTACACTTTATAATAACAACTACTCTGAAAACAAAAAAATCAGGCCTTCCACGTCTCAAAGCTTAAATTAATTAATACTTCTAGACTTAACATCTCTGTGCAATCCTCCATCTCACAAAGGGGATAATATTCTTTCTTCTCAATGACGTATTGCAAAAATAATTCACCCTATGTACTGAATGACAAAGATGACAGGAAAAACAAGATATGCAAGGAAAAATAGGCCTCACATTGTAACAGCAGCTACTCATGGTGCAGTGAGGGCTCTGCAAAAGCCCCTTTTGTTTCCCCAGAGATGCTGCTGCTGCAGTTGGGTGGTGTTGCAATAGAGGAGCACACACCTGCAGCCACACCCGAGGGGCAGGGCTGGTGGCAGCAGGGCTGTTCCTGCTCCTCCATCTGCCCTGAGTTGCCCAAGGCTGGGATCACCATTGCCATAGCAATGGGACCACCATTCCACAATACCGTGTCATCACTGCAGAGACACTGCCCGGCTGGATCCAAATGTGCTGATAGTGAGACTTCATTATTAGCTAAGAAACCACAGAAATTAATGACTTAAAGGCTTGACAGTGTTCTCTTTTAGGTTTCCTTCTTCAGTGCTCAGCCAGAGAGGTTCTCCTCAGTTCACCCGTCTTCTGAAAGGGCTGTAATCCCTTTTTGCGTTGGCTCAGTTTCTTCATGCCTTTAGAAGCGCGATGCTCACAAAAACCATCTCGTTGTCCTTCTCCAACTCCAAAACATTTGAGAATTATGAAGCAGAACTTTGAACCAGAAAAGTGAGGAATTTTTTAGGACGGGCATTGTGAATGTGAGAGCCATAACCCCCGAGGGTGATGACTTCAATGAAGTGTCCCAGAGTTATGGGCAGCCTGCCATAGCCCTCCTCACAGGAGAGAAGGTTATGTGGTCATTGTAAAAAAAAAAAACCCAAACTTTAGAACCACAGCAGTGGGAAAAGTTAACCAACCACTAAAACAGACATTATATGGATAAAAAAACATTAACCTTAAAAGGGGGTGGTTTTTAAGATACATGTTTAGTTCTTTTCTTTTTCTATTTTGCATTATCAGCTCTTACTACTTTCAGTCACCTTTTCTAAAACCTTTGTAAATCCCAGCCAGCCCATTCTGGCTGTGTAGCTTTTGAAAGAGTTTTACTTCAGGATGATGAGATCCCGTTACCCTCTTTGAAAGAACAGCCTGTGACATGTGCATGTCCAAGGCAGCAAACGGGATTGTGTGTGAGCCACCCCTGCACGGGGGGACGTTACCTCAAGTGATAAATCCAACCAAAGGGGGAATGTCAGGGATTGCTGACACTCCATGCATAGATTGGTTTATATTCCTTGTGGCTGGAATCCCCCATTAATGCAGTGCATGAATGAGGGGTGACTGTGGAGGGCCAGATGGTGCTGAATCTGACTGTGATTTAAATGAGACGTCCGCGGTACACGAGTCTTTTTTGCTGTTTCTTTACACCAGGGTAAATCACACTCTCCTGGGCATAACGTGGAAATTACATTTTGGGCTGGCTGCTCCCGCCCCTGTCTGATTTCCAGGTGTTCACTGTCAGATTAATGCCAGAGGTGGGCTGCAGGCTGGATCTTGCACAGGTGTGATTTCGTATCACAGCGCGGCAGTTTGGAGCTATGATGAAGCAGTTTTCCACATTAGGGTATCCATCTGACATCTGTGGCTCCTGTAAGTTTGGTGATAAGTGCGAGGCACTTTCATGCCGAGATAAGTGTGCTGTGCTAAGGAGGCTGACACACCAGCGAGCAGGAAGAAACCCCAAGCTCAGAGATAAAATAACCCCCCCAGCAGATCTAAACCAGTGTTTGCCATGAGTTTGTGCTCACCCATGCAGAACGAGGTGTTCCACAAAACGGGAATGTTTTGTGTGATAAAAGAACAAGAGCATAAGTGCTGACTGGTTCTGAGTTTTGGCTTCTGCTATCCTTTCTGTCTTGCCCCTAATGAACATTTAATTGGCTAAAGCTATGTTTATCCCTACAGTGAGCTGGCAAGCCCAGATAACTGTCTAGATTCCTAGATGATATAAATAGGCATGGTTCCAGTGAGTTTAAGGGAGAAATGCTGATTTACTCAGCTGAAAACTTGGCCTGTTACATTGAATTTTGTTATTTTTTTATTATTTTTTTTCCATATGGAGCTGTACCTTCCAACTGTATGCAGATGCTTCCTAACCCAAAGCTTTAGGATGGCAGCCTGCACCTACCTGATGCATCTGCTTCCATCCTGCAGCATTGTAGAAGACAAAAGGGAAGAGGATTTCTCCTCGTTAGATATTTTCTCATAATCTTGTGGCAGTGGGAAATCCCTATAGAGCTACAAATTTGATCTCCATGTCTGTGGGTATAAACTTCCAGGGAACAGATGAGAGAGCAGCAAATGCTATTCAAAAATAAATACTGTAATTCCTGGGGATTGAGTTCCAGTAGAACTAGTTGTGTGTTGGAAGCAGCTTTTCCTGATAGCACTGAAACACTCAGGTAATCTCATGCTTCCTGCCAAATACACAACCTTTTGCAAAAGATTTTTCAGGGATGCCAATTTATATCCAAAAGTCTCCACATGTGTCATCTAATATTGGAAATTACTGACTTGGCTGCAAATACATGTGGATGAATGCGAGCAGAATTTGATTCTCTTTTGACATTTTTGCCTCCAGACTTTAAAAAATGAAAAGTCCATATAAAATGAAGGAAAAGCAATGTTTGTTACTCTCCTTTTTCCTTGCAAAAGTGTGTGTAATAGCAACACCATGCCTGCCTGAGAAGAAGAGTTGCAGCTTTCTGCAGCAGTGGCGGGGAGAAAACCAAGGTGCTTTGACTTCCCACACAGGTTGGACCAAAAAAATCCAGCGGGAGGATTCCTGGTGAGGGGAACCCAAAGCTTTTTTGGAGGGGCAGTAAGCATGGAAAACGCTGTTGCTATGCTGTGTGCAGGAGGATTTCAGCTGCTGCAGCAGGATGGAGGCTGAAACCCAGGGAGGTGTTTGGGGAAAGGCACAGAGAGGCTGCCCCACGCTGGGCAGGGACCTTTTGTACTCCGTGGCTGTGAGATGTGAGGGAGGGGAAGGCGCTGCACAGCTCTGTCCTGGCTGAGGCAATGATTCTTGTTGGCTGTTTCCCTGTTGCTGCAGAGATAGGGAGAGCCCCACTGCGCCTGACATCTGAGGAGATCCCAGGAGCAATTCTCCTGAGTCAGCAGGCCTTTGCTGCTGCCTGCAGATACGAGGCACGAGCCAGAGCTGGGCTATGCGAGCACAGCTCCTGGGGGGTGTGATGGAGGGAGAGCCTGTGTCTGCCCTGGAAAGGGACCAGCTTCCAGCAGGCAGCTTAAATACCGGATACGTTTAGGGAATATACTGAAGTTGGTTTCGGTCCTGATCAGCTCTAAGAATCCCACTTTTTCTGAGCTGCACCCTGTCACTTCCTTGGCTAATCCGCTCCTTAGCTGCCTTAACACCTCTTTATTTCAGAAATTGGCTTTTTTAGATTTATACTCCACTAATTGGCTTTTTCACCCTCTGAACCCTTTCTGCTTCCTCCCGCGTGCAACCCAGCCCCTTTCACCACCTAATCCCCTCTTTCCACACTTCGATCCCACCATTCTCTTTTTCCTCCTTTTTATTTCCTCCCGAAACGAGCTCGTACTCTTTTGCTACGACCCCTGAGGCTCTGGTGTTAAAAACCTCTGACTTATGTTTTGGTGTTAAAAATTTCTGACTTTCCCTGACTTTCATTATCTGACACTTGTAAAATAGACTCTGATCCTACAGACGTGTAGGGACATGCTAAGAAATATTGGAGTGCAGTGAGACTGCTGCCTGTGTTGCCAGTTTTCATGGTTTTAGCAAGAGCTGCACGATATTTATGCTTCTGTTTCTGAAAATTCAAATTTAATGAGTCTGTGTTAGAGAGGTTCTGCTTCATGTAGGAAAAAAAAAAACAGAGAAGAAATAACTTCTAGTCCTCCTAGTTGTAGAAGCAGATAGGAAGTTATGGAAGCAGATGTAAATCATATAAATCTGAGAGTCAGAAGGAAAATAAAAATAACTCAATTGTCTCACTATATATTTCAAATCTCTTCACTGTAATCTCATAATCTCATTGAAGCTGATCCAAATTTTAAATACCTGCAGTTGGCAATGCTGAGTATGCAGTTAAACATATTTGCAATTATTTGCACTCACTTATTAAGTTATCACTGGCTTTTTCTAAACAGAAACCAAGTAAGTCAGAAAGATGGATTGCCTATACAGTAACAGAACAATGCTGCACCCAGTGCAGACAAAAGACTCAAAGAAAGGAAAACAGAGAACCAAAGCTGTGCTGTTCCAAAGGGATATTTTAGGAACATCTGGTCTCTACTGGAAGAAGCATTTCTCCAAAAATGGGGAAGAAAAAAATCAAACAAAAAAGTAAAATCTTTACATGTATTCAAAAGCAAAACTTTAACGAACAGGCTTTGATCTGCAAATGTAATTAGCATTAGAATTAGAGATGGAATGGAGATTTGTCTAAAAGCATTAATTCAAATCCCACGCCTGATATTTTCTTATCACTGCTGTAATTCTAACAGTGCCTGTGGCAGATTCAGAAATCAGAAGAAAGGGACAAGGGCAGTAGGTCTCCCACTAGCAAAAAAAAAAGGGGTGGGGGGCGGTGGGAGTGAGGAAAAAGAGTGTGAGATGGAATTAATCTACAATATCCCCAACCCAACTCTATTTTCAACGTATGAATTATTTATCTTCCAATCTCCAAACGCCAATATATCTGTATGCACCACTGCTTTGATCTCACGCCGCTCCCCGGCACTGCAATGCCTAAAATAAGATGGCTCTGGAAACCTACAGGCTTCAGGTATATCTCATTTTCACAGCAGACCCAAACCCCAACTCCAGGTTGGTTTGGAAAAGTCTGGGGTAACCCATTTTGTTGCAGCCGTTCCTGCTTTCATCCTGCTGGCACTGTGTGGGTGCTCACAGCCACGCCTGGACGAGCCACGCTGACCCCTCCCCAGGTCCCAGTGACAGTGACCACACCGGCCTGGCTGTTTGGAGGGCATGGACTGAGGCAGGGAGGTTCAAACGGTCCCCTTTGTGCTGTGTGGCCCTTCCCATGGAGATGGGTGATCGGTGTTGGAAGGGATGCTTGAGTTTGGGATTAACCTCATTCCCCAGTCCCGTGAGCAGCAGAGCACACGCAGGTTCGGACACACAGAGCTTTTTGTCCGGCCAGCAGTGACACCTTCCGTGCCCTTCAGCGGGCGGGAGCCAGGGAGGGGCTTTGATTCCGACGCCGTCGGGCCTCCCACTTCATCCACAGATGGTCCTCAATAAGCTCCTTTCTCAACACTCACAACGAGGCAGCAAAAAGTGGCAAACCTGTGACATTCATTCAATGCCACAGATTATTTTCAGTCTGAGCAAGGCGGCCAGGCCACTGCTCCCAGGCAGGAGCCAGAGTTCATATTCAGACACCTCTCAAACTCCTTTCTGGCCAGTTCTTTCTGCAAATTGTGCTCTCTTTGAAACTAGGAGTAGACACATGGTGATTATGCACTTACCAGAGGGATTTAACCAAGCATTTATAGTTTTCAAGTCAATATTTTAATTGTTATTACTATTATTAAAATTGCGGTTTCGCTTGATCTTGTTACAGTTTTCACCTTTTTTTTTTTTCATTCCCTAAGAAAGAAAATAACTTTAGCAGGAACAAAGGCTGAGAGGCTGAGCAAAAGGCAGCCATAAGAGTCTTATCAAAGCCCCAACAGAGTGGGAATAATTATTCACACTCTGTTGGGGGTTCTAGAAAGACCATCTGAGGAAAAGGATCACTTGGTCTTTTCAACATGTGAAATTAAAGAAAACCACTAGAAATTCAGTACAGGCTTGGGAGGGGGAAGTAAAACAGGGGCAGCTGAGAAAGAGATGTGGCTGCTCCTCTCACACTGGATTCACAACATTAGCTGACCACTGGCCGAGCAGGCTGTGCTGGACAGTGTCACAACCGGAGTTTTGTAACAAAGCTCTGTTAATAACTTTAATGAAAGGATAATAGCAGAGCTGAACACATGACTGTATTGCAAGCCACATTTACCTGATGAGCTCTCTTCGGTCTCCCACTGTTGTGCTAGTTGTTTATTCTGCATATGTAAAAAAAATCTGAGCTTTACCTAATCAACTTATTTGTTTAATTCCAAGCACCTTTGTGTTACCTCCCACACTGGCCTTCATTTTTGAAAGAGGCATATCTTAAATATTCATGCTACAGCCTTACATTGCACTGCTGAAAACTTTCATCTTTAACTATTTGGCTGCTGGTTTCTGAAGATTATAACCTGCCATAATGATTAATATTTTTCATTAGTTAGCTGGACTCTCCCATCTGTCTGTATCCAGTTCTTATTTTAAATGGACACTCTCTGAGGTGAAGGCCCTCATTTTCTTATATTTTGCATAAAACCTCCCTCTGTGGAATCCTGACAACACATCTTCGTAGACTTGTGTCATGTAGACTGTTACAGACATGGATCATGGTGTTCACTGTGTCCCCAGGAGTCAGGAAACTAATTTTATCTCCATTACTCACATGGGAAACTGAGGCAGAGAGGTGTGAAATGACTTACCCAGGGTCACACACGAGGTCTGAGCAGAGCAGGAATTTGAATACAGCTTTTGCAAGCCCAGAGCTAGCGTACTGACCACTATGTCAACTTTGGTTTTATTAAAAAAATTAATTATATACACATATGTATATAATTACAACTATTCAAAATCTGTAATTAGGGTTGACATTTAAAACGATGACGAGAATTGAATCAGCTCTAGTCTCTCACAAAGCAGGGTTACCCAACCAACTGGAGATAGCCTTCGGCACATCACAGCCCTACTCAAACAATCGGGGAGTGTTTCTTCTCCTAAATTACCTCTCTGAAGTTCACCTCAGGGTAAAGTAACAAAATGCCACACCGGGCGAAGCCTGTGGCTTTCTGCGAGCGCTCCCACAGCGTTTGAGCTGAGGAGCCACCCGTGCCTGTAGCCACCTTCCATCCCACCAGTGGCCCCGCCAAGGGAGGTGCGATTGCAGCAACACCTCAACGCGATCGTGGCAACCATCGGCTTTATGATCTTCTGAGGAGAACTGCTGGTGCGGGCCGGGCTGAAGGCTCCACGCCAGCCGTTCCAGCAGCTCACAGCTTGCTAGTTCAGCACGTTGGTTCTCTCGGTGCTGTGTTTAGGAATTATTAATGAGGGGCTTGTAAGGCTTGCTTGTATTTTAATGCGCGATTCAAGTCAACACTGGCAGGATTAAAATCTCCATTTGGAATGGAACCCTGTGATTGGTTGCTATTTGCTCAGGATTTGTTTTACAGTAGCTTTGCAGTGGGATTTGGGTTAGAGATGAGGCTGTTCCTGCCCAGGTGGCACCTCACCTGCAACTACATCCATGCCAAAGGCTACTCATACTCAAATACCTTCTGACTTTTCTGGCCTTTGAATAAGCACACGTAAAATTAAAGGTGATCTGTCTGTCCTTTGGGTCTCCATCATGAGGCCGCTTCTTGAATATGTTAAACAAAAGACACTGCACAGTTTTCTGGCCTGGAGTTTTCAGACATTTTTTGAGAAGCAAGTTAATAAAGCGCAGATTGAGTCCATAGATAAAGTGCTGACCAGGTCTCTGAGTCACTGCTTCGTCTCTGACCAGCTCCTGGAGATAAAGGATACTTGTTATTCTCAAGAAACAACAGGCCTTCACCTCCCCAGCGTGCCTTGGGAGCTTGTGCAGAGCTAAAACTTTTTTTCCAAATTGTTGGCATCTTTTTTTTTCCCAAGTGTAAAGCCCTTTTTCATCTTCTTTTCAAAATCCTTGGGAATGAGTATCATTTGCATTCACCAGACCATTTCTTGCAGCACTATGGCTGCTGTCTGCCTGCCCTTTAATAAAGTGGCAGGGAATTTGACTGCCACGCTTGGGATCCCTGGCCAGGAACAAGGGAGCTCTGCAGCCTCTGAGGGGTGAGTGGTCCAGACAGCCCATTGATCCTAGGCCTGGGATTCTGTGGGTTGGCAGCTGTGGGGAAGGGTTTATTAGCTAAGGTAGAACACTAACCTCAAGATTTATTTCATATAGGGTGGGGAGGGAAGTTTCCAGTCTGAATTCCTAAAAAAGAAGCCAGAGCAGAGCCTGAAAACAATCCTACACTGGCCAAAAAAATGAATGAGGTGATGTAATCAAGTTACCTACCTGTCTGCGTTTTGCAACCCTAAGAACAAACAGAATCTAAACTGTTCACTGATTTGTGCCTCATGTTATATAATATTTTACTATTTCTCTGTGTGCATTTTCTGTGCTTGCCAAGGTAGTGACAAATGGCAGGAGACAAAGCAAAGCCAGAGGTTTGGGAAGTGTCTGCTGGAGGTGGAGGCTGGAGGCAGAGGAGAGCCCACCGTGCCTGCCTGGCTAAATGTCAACTGGAGAGTGCCTTTTCCATTGTATAGACTAAATCTTGTTGGGTTTGCGTTGGGAAAATTGCAGATCCCCAGCAGAAAATTTTACCCGCAGGGCTAGCTGAGCTGTGTTATAAATGTGCTGTATACCAAGGGAAAAGTATTCTCTGGTGTCAAAAAATTGTTGGTGTTGCTTTGATTATTTTTTTTAAAAAATACTTTCAAAGTGAGAAAGAGGATTTTTTTTTTTCTTTTTTTTTTTTTTTTTTTTTTATCTTAAAGGGATAAAAAGCAGCAGGGAGTTGCTTTCCTTAGTCTATACGCCCTTTAAAATCCAGCACAGAATACCCTATTAATTTATTTCCTCTCTCCCAGCACCACATTTTGAAAAGTGCCCGTCATGTTGCAGAGGTGCAGCCGACTTCTCATCAGACCCAAAGCCCTGATGGAGGAATTAGGGACATTTTTTAGCCCCCCTATTCCCCCCAGCAGCAGCGCCGGGTGACCACACGGCCAAAGCCCCACCGGTTTTTCCTCGGGAGAGAACCAAAGCAGATAAGGTCTGTCTCTCTCCACTGGCACACAATGCAGGGATGTGCTGCTGCTGTAACCCCTGTGCCACAGTTATTGTTAGCAGGTCAAAGCACTGAATATCAATGGACTAATTCCTTCACCCCTCCAACCCGTCCTCTGACTGGAATGTACACTTCTATTGCACGGCTTTCACCTCTGGCCCTCGCCATCTTCATGGCTCCGCACTTCAAAGGATCCTGCTCATGTAGAAAATGCCTTATTGAAGGAATGGTCATAGCTGCACAATTATTTCGGGGAAAAAAAACCTCGACATTGTGTTTCAGCTGAGGACAGGAGAACTGGCGAAAGTCTGAATCGCTTTCAAGATTCAGATCTAAATCCCGAGGTTTAGAAATATGAAAGTCAGAACTACAATAGTCCAAACACACAGAGCCTATTCTTTGCACCTTGAAATGTGGAAAATTAAAGAGCTGCTCTCAGTTTGACTACTCACCTTTCCATTTTCTGAGGCACCCAACAAAGTTCCCTCCGCTAATGAATACAGGTTTTGATTGTTGGATTACACAGATTATTTTCTGTCATCTTCGAGTCCTTTAAACAATTGCTGCCTTTGAAATCCCTTATGCAAGAAGCATATGACCTTACAACACTCCTATTTCTCTTTTGTATTTAACATCACAGCCCTCTCTGTGGTTACACACAATGTGGGGAAAGCTGTAGGTCAGGGCTGTGAGGTGAGAGCTGAAAACGCAGGGCGCCCAACTATTGAAGCTGACACAAAATACACAGAAGAAAAGAGGCTACATGGAAAATGGTTTAAAAGTAAACATTATTTTCTATATCACGTTTCGTTACAGTTCCAAAAACTCAAGGAACAGACGGTTGTACACTGGACAGGATATAAAGCAAGGGACAGCAGAAAATTAAATGCAATGTAAACTCGAGTGCTGAAGCAATCTCAAATTAAAACTTGCTTGAAGCGTGGTCAAGAATATCCATACTGGTTGGAATATATTCTGGAAGACCATTCCTGCCCCCCCAATCTTTCTCTTTTCTTCTCTTTCTCTCTTTCTCTGTTTCCTGCCATGTTCTCCTGCTGGTGCACTGATGCCAATCTCTCATGACTTTTCCACAAGCATTTCACATTTCCACAATATCTTCCATTTTAGCACAACACTGAACTTCACAAATAGAATTACCCATTTTTGGGATGTCTTTAGGCAACATTCAGAGAAACTGAGGCATTGCTGGTAAACACCAAGAAAAGTCAAGTGCTTGTCAAGAGCTGAGGGATGTTTTCAATTCCCTGTGAAGCCACAGATATGGTTTAAAAACAGGGAAACTTTAACATGCATTGGTGAACCATGAATATTTTTGTGTCTGTTTGTTGTGAGATTTGTTGTGCAGCACAGTTCCTAGACTGGGATTTGAGTGCAGGAAAACGCTGTGGGCACAACAGGCTTGAAACAATAAACTCAACATAACTTTGCCTAACTCAGCATTTAGAAATTTTATTGGCAGAGACTCGCAGAAAGGAACGAGAAATCATAATTCAGCAAATTCCTTCTATCACTGCTCAACTTTCCCTCCTCGTGGTAAATTATTCACCTCAGCAATGACTCAGTTAGCAAAAGATTAAAGGCTGGATCCTGGCACCCTTGCTGTTACTGGTGAGCACTACGAAGCATCCTGTTGAATGCTACAAAACCCTTACTGAGGGTAGTACAGCTCTGTGTGAAGTGTTTGTGTTCAGAGTTACAACACAAAAACTCCTCGAAAACACATTTGTTAGTCAGCTCTCAGAGTTGTGTCAGTGAGAGCTGTGGAGCATCACCCCCTCCACAGGGCAACCCACAGCCAGATTCCAGGCACTGGGAAACCACACCTGACCCTTGAATTTCTCAACCCAACACCTTAGGAGGGGTCTCATAAGAAACGATCTCAGCCATCCCACTCTGTCTCAACATTTTTGGTTGCTGTACAGGTAAACACAAATTCCTGCCGTTTTTCAGGGATTCCATGTGTTCCACTCCACTGCTTTCACCTTTGGCTCTGTCTCCTGAGGTGCTTTGGGTTGTGATGACTTCAGCAATGCTTGTGTGCCCCGTTGGGACAGCAGTTTTTGGGTTTGTTTCCTGAGTCTTACTGACAAGCACAACCCCTGTAGTAGACAAAAGTGTTTTGCCATGTTACTCACAGGATCAAAGTTGGCTGCAAAATGCATAAATGTGGCCCCTCCCCTGTCAATGCAAAGGCAACAAAAAATGAGATTTGAGTATAATCAGCCATGTGCAAGTCTCCTACTAAATAAACCTCATGAAACCACAATTATTAAACTAGATGCATTTGACTCCACAAGCATTTCATGAGCTGGATACCAATTTAAACTGGTAATTCTCTGGATGGAAAATTTCAGGAATTTTTTTTTTCCTCTGTTAAAAAGTCCTGAAAAAATAGCATGGAACTAATACTCTGTCACCATGCCTGGATTTGAAAATTCAACAGGTGAAAGTAAAAGTGATAAAATTCCCACAGAATATTTTGGAGTTCAGAACCGTTTGGCAACTCACAGAAAACAACCCATATGTTATGTAGGCATTGATGTTTCATCTCTCACTTGTCTCAGCTGTCCTGAGCTGAGAGTTATCATTTCAGCTTACTGGAAAGCATTTGATGCAGCCAGTTCCTTTTAAAATATATTTTGTTGGAAGTTGTTAGAAAATTCAATAAGGAGACTTTGATCATGATCCATTCATTGACTTTCTTGGACTAACTTTTATATGGGATTTAAAGTGGATTTGAAGCTTCTGTTTCAAAAGCAAAGCATATTTTTCCAAATTCCTGCAGTGCCTCATGGCATCAGCTTTGCTTTTGAAATAGAGAATGAGGATGCAGAGATATTAAAGCTAAGCTCAGAGAAACATGATTTTTCACCCCCTCTAGAAAAACAGGAACATCCTTTACTCTTCCTTTGAATACATAATTAGTGCTAATTGAAGACACATGTCAGAAATTTATGCAGCAGGACAGAGTACAGAATGCAAAGGGGTTTTCCTATCAATGCCAGACACAAGCAAATGAAGAGCTGCAGTTTTTCCTCTTCCTGGATCCTCATGTCACATGCAAGACCTGTAATCATAAGTGGTCCTTTAGCCACACACAGTCCTCATAAATAGTTCCCAGTAAACTGTATTGGCTCAAATCATCTTTGCTCCCCTGTCTTGTTACATGGAATTCAGAGAGGCTTCTGGAGGAGCACTGAGGTTATAGAAAGTGTTGTCTCCATGTGGATTCCTAGTTCCTGTCAGCACAGAGGTCCTACTAGCCAGGAAATCTTAGCTCCAAAAAATTCTTCTCACTTTCTTTGACAATATAATGTAGGTATCCATGAGCTCTGTGGAGATCCCAATTTCCAAATTAAATATAGATGCATGTAGTGGCTTTTTGGACAGTTAGCACCCAGCAAAATTTCCATTGAATAGTCAAATTTGTATCCTTCATGAAAAAGGATGTCCTTCCTGCAACAAACAGCTCCTCTTTAATTCTGTTGGTGCCTAAATGAAATGGATGCTTAAAATTCTCAGACTATTTGATGTGACTTCATGGCAGCACTGAACTCATCTTTGTGACATCCACAGAGACTCCAGGCTCAGGCCAGCACACAGAGATCTTGAGGGGGTGTTCTCCCTCCCACCAACACTGATCAGGGGTCACCCACCAGCACTAACTTGCCCCACGTCTGACCCCCCCCCACTCAGCAAGAGCAGAAAATTACATAACACAGAATTCCCGTTCAGCTTTTAAAATTTTCCAGCTGTTAAGCAATTCCCTGGATCCAAATCAAAGTCTGCAGATGCTCTGGGGGTAAAATCTCTGCTGAACCAATAGCACAGTCTGGATGGAATTGCATTATTAAGAACATTCATGATGGCTCCACGAATTTGCCTGAATGTGGATCAGCTGCTCATAATTCAATCATATGCTGCATGGTTCTGTCCCTATGTCCTTTGTGTCACTATTTTTTTGATAGATTATGCTCTTATTGCTTGCTCAAAAATCCTTGGATCTCCTTTACTCCCTCTCAATTTGACAATGCAAAATACCCCACTGAAGAGATCTGTCCATAATGTGACACCAAAATGGAACCCAACGCCACTTTCAGCTTTGGGAAGATTTATCTATCCACAAGGCAGCCTCAAGTTTGGTTAAACTAACAAGTAAAAAAACCCCACAACACACCGGTTCCCTGGTGTTTTTCTCATTTTTTCAGTTTGCTGTAGATCCAAACAAGGATATCCTTTAATCTGGAAAGGGGAACAATAATGCTCTGCACTTGCACATTGAGACTGAATGGAAAAGAGGTTTAGAATGTGTTTTGTCTTTATTCATTTTGGGCCCAATTATTCAGCAAAGGGCAAAGCAAATGCTTAATTTTCGAATAAAATCAAGTGTGTTTTTAACCACACTGCATGTGCTGGGTGAAGTTCATCCCAAGAGTGAGTGAGCCCATAGAGACACCCCCCAGCAGCACTGGTGGGGATTTCACTCACAGAATCAGGTAACCACAGCTACCACCAAATTTTCTAACACCAGGCAGACATTGGCTCAGGCTTGGAAATCATTTAACCTCTCTGCCTCTGTTTGCCCATCTGTGAAATGGGGATATTAATGCCGAAAGGGCATTAACCTTCTGCAAACCATTAACCCTCTGCACGAACCAGGCCAATTTCATTGCTGGTTTTTACTGGGCTGAACTAACTATGACTTCACACACTGCACTGAGGACAGGAACACGCAGAAACTGCAGTGTTGGGTGTGATCTCTGCTAGGAGGAGACCAAAAACCAGGGAGGAGTTTCCATCAGGAAAATGTATGAACCTGGTAAATCATCTGCATCTCAGTGTGCCAGCTCAATGTCTGAAAATCATTTTAAGCTTGGGAAGTTTTGTGTAAGTCTTCCTTACTATTTGATAGCATTTTTACATTTAGGTTCTATACAATCTGTTATGGAAAAGTGAATGCAGCCCTAAATTCTGGCTGGCATGGAGAAAGCATTGTTTCAGTGCTTGCAGCAGTGTTTGTGGATGCCTTTCCAGGTTCCTCCAAAAGTCCAACAAGAGAGTGTGAAATATAAATTCAAACATTTATTCCCACAAATGGATGTTTTACCCCAGCTCTGCCTTCATGTGTTTAGTCTGATTAATTTAGTTATTCTCTGTTGTCATTCAGAAAATACCCCACCATAATATTTATGCCAAGCCAGCAGAAGATAAAGTAGGAATAAACCATGGATGAAAAATGCCAGTTGGTTTTGCCAGGCTTGGTATTTCCTTTCGGGAATGGTCTCTTGGAAGTGCTCGTGGTGTTGTCAGTGCTTGCAGGGGTTACTCTGCTTCCGAGGCACATCTGGGGGCTCTGCAAATCCCTGCAACTCCAGCAGAAGGGGAGTGTTTGCAGCGAGAGAAGTTATGTCCTATATTGCAATACCCAGGAGTCTCTGGAGTTTTTCAGTGTGTTTTATAACTGTTTGTGCTACCCAGTTTAAAAAAATTAACAAAACAAAACAAAAAGCTGGTAAAAGAGACAATTAAACGACTTAGGTTGAGATGCTCCATAATTTATTGCAGTTCTATGAGAGAACACTTGTAGAACCCATTTAATTCATTTAATAGTAATGCAAACATTGATATAAATTAAAACTCCAGAACGCTTTCTCACATCTTTTCTCTCCCCATGAGAGGTGAATGAGAATGATTTATTACCCATAGATTATAATTGCTTAAAATAGGTTATGATGTAAGAAAAAAAAATCTAATCCCTTCTACCAGGCAGGAGCAAAATTCTACAGACAGAGAAATTACATCTAAAGCCAGTGTGTTAAGGAAGAAACATTCTTCTTCTCCCTTTGGGGAAACTCTAAGAACATCTTTTTAGAACTGTCAAAATTCACAAGCTGTAATAAATTATTCTTTTTCATTACCCATTTATTAAGCAGGCTGTTTGGTATAATAGCAGGAAAATTCTGTCTAATTTTTACAGCATTACACGACTGTGATTCCTCATTTGAAGCAGACAAGTTATCAAGAGCAGTGATGTGTTTTATTCTGTACATCGGGACCGTCTTTCCCCTGGATTCTGCTGAAGACAACTTGGGAAGGCTCTGCCTGCCAGGAGGGTTCCGTGCCAGGGGGCTGGGATGGCTCCCTGGCACTGCCACCCTCAGGGATGCTCCTGTGGAGAACCTGGCCTGGGCTGTGCAGGATATCCACGAGCAGTGCTTGATGCTTCTCCCCCTCCAAAACCCAAGATCCCATCATTTTCTCTGTCAGACACCGAGTTTATGGTGGCAGGAGTTCACCCACTGCTTCTAATAATTGTATTGTTGTATTTGATTCTCTTTTCATTCACGCTTGCCCAAATGTGAACGTCAGACACAAAATCTAGTACGAGGTGAAACAGAAAATCTGAAGCAAAGCAGACCAGCAAATATTATAACAGAATTTAGGAATGTTGTAAATACTGGCTATAAGATGCTGCAGGGATCTCATTAATTGTAATGCTAATATGAAATTCTGAATGAAACTTTATGCTGGGTAAATGGATAAAACCCTGGTTAAGGAGATGAGAAATCTGGAATAAGTTCCTGGCTCTGTCACAAAGCTCTGGATGATTCTGAGAGAGTAATTTATTGAATACAGTTATTTGATGTATCATAAACATATATTATACTGTAATTATATGACTATAATTTTTATTGTGTATACATATATAATAGTAAAAGGGGTACTCAGGGTTAATCTGCCTCAGCCTCGGTGGTGAAAGTGAAACACCAATGACTTTGCTTTCATAAAATGAAAACACAAATACATATTCTTTTTCTTCTTCTGGTTTGCTTAAGCTGTAGTGAAAATGCACAGCTTTATTATGTGTGAAGGGATCCAAAGTTATAAACCACATTGTAAGAAGTGATTATAACGGCTTTACTCAGAGCATTATTATTGTTATTATGCTCAATTGTCATGGGCCGCATCACGTTCATCCTACCCATGCTGAAAATCAAATGTCTGAGCTATAATACTAAAAACAGCAACTACACTTCCATGTTTGATTGCTGTGCAGGCTCAGGGGACGTGTCTGGCCAGATCCCCAGCTGGCAAAATGGAACTCTTGCGGGTTCCCCAATATCCCACCATGCTCCCTCTGAGCCCATGGTGTGTTTGACATGGGCTTGCACACGTGGTACCACAGAACTACACAATGCAGCCCAAAAATAGGAATACAGAAGCAGAGGGAACAGATGGCTGCAATCCTTTTTTCAGGAGATATTTGTGAGCCCTACAGTGCCTCTCCCAGCCCCCTAAAGGGACACGCACTGAAAACAGAAAGAGAAAATAAAATCTGCCCGTGTCCTACACCCTGGCTGGCAACGACAAGGCAGGAATTCTGCCTTGTTGGCTTTGGTTGAAAATATATAAATAAGTGGTGGTTATAAAACCCACATTGTATCTTCACAGCCAGCAGCGACATAAAGCTGCTTTCTTCAGCTAGGAAGTGGATTACATTTTTATAACTAATCCGCAGCTCTTTGACTGAAAAGATTTGCTAAGCCCCCCCCTTCACCACTTTTTCTTTTAGGTCTGTGCACTCCAAAAGCTTCCTTCCACCTTCTTTCTCCTGCTTCCCAAAAGTAAATGCACGGCTATTTTTTTGAACCTACAGTACGTAACTTTGTTTGTGCCTTGCATTGTTAAACAGGATTCACAGACAGAGGAAAAAAAAAAAAAAACCAACACCCAAACAACTCAGTGCTTCACTGATCCATAAAATCATTATAGGCAACATTTCAGTTTCAACAAGTGCCAAAAATTCTCTCCCCCTCCCCCCGAATATAAAAATAAAGCAGAAACAAAAATAACAAGGCTATTAATCTTTCATTAAGTTAAAGGGATGAAAAGGAATCGCTTAAAGTATCATTCTTTACTTGCACCACAAGATTGGATGCCCCCTGCTAACTTCAAAGGCTCTAAAAGAAGCTGGTTAATATTGTTGGCACAGAACCAGATTGTGGTTTATTTTAGTTTTTCTGATTTTTTTTTTTTTCCCCAACAAAAGAAAACATTAAGGGTTGGACACTGATTGCTGAGGAACAGCTATTGAAAGAGGGGGCCTTTTGTGCTGCTACCAGTAATATGTCAATTTTCAGACACGTCATAGCTGCTCAAAAAATTCAGTGTCAGTCCCTGCACGAGGAAAGAAGCCTGAAACGCTGCTCCTGTTTGCTCTGTGGTTTCAGCTCAGACACAAATCACTAATTTTTCCCCGCGTGCCAGAGCGCTTGGACTTGCAACAGCTCCGGTGGAACACGGACCTCACGCATCCCAAGAGAAGTAACAGATCCCCCACAAGCCACGGAGCCACTCACCTGCTTCCCTGCACGATCGAAGTTTGTGTGCATTGAAAGCAAAGCTAATTGCTACTGAGTGACATAATTTTGTGGTTACGTCCCTTTGTGCAGGGGTTCCTTTGCAGCGTGTAGTGCAAGCTGTTAAGCTGCAGATTGTGGTTGCTGCTGCCTGGCAGAGGGTAAATAACGAGGAGCGGGGGAAGGCGGGCAGGAAGTGTTTGTGATGGTTTGATGATGTGCTGATAGCTTCATGCGCTCGGCTGGGCTCTGCGGTGCGGCCCCGTGGAAATCCCTGCTGCTCGGGGTGCGTGTGTGGCAGAGGCAGGACACACCACACAGGTTTTCCTCTCTTTTTCAGATAAAGAAAGAGCTCGGTCCCCACCACACAGGCAGCTCCAGCTTTTTCCCTTGAGTGGGGAGCGAGGAAACGCAGGCGTGAGCACACGAGGTGAGGGCTCCTGTGGGTTTGAGCTCCTTAATGCCTTGGGGCTCAGATCCTTAATTCCTGGAGTTTGAGCACCTTAATTCCTAAGGTCTCAGTGTGACTCGTTTTAGGCAGAGTAGCTGAAGTCCCAAGGAGCTTTCCCACACGCACAAATCCAGCTGGGATGTTGGGCTGAGCCGAGGGTGGGCAAGACCCTCCTGGTATGGGATCTATGGAGCCTTGGCTCTCCCACCAGTGCCTGTGCTCCACCGGGAAGAGAAGAATCCCACCTGACCAAATGGAACACCAGGCCTTGGAGACAAAACCTGCACGTGGCCAGTCCTCCAGTGGCTGGAAAGGTTCTATTCCTCACAGGCAAAGCACTTCCCAGCAGTGGCTCTGATGCTGGTTCGAACTTCCAGCGTGGGGCTCCAGGTCCTGCCTACCTGCTGTACCTGCCCTGGGTATGAAACGGGATGAGAAAGTACCAGCTGAGGATTTTAGTGCAGTTTAGGGAAATATTTAGTGCATACAAAAGCAGTAGATATTTTTAAAATGCAAGCTATGTAAACATAGGGTAATTGGAAGTATCTATTTTATTTGATCTGTTGTCATTTAGTCCCCTAAGGCAGCACTACTGGATGTGCCCTTTCCAATCCATGTTACCAAATAAAGCAGATATATCCCATTTGTCCCTGTGAAGTTTTTTTTCTACTTACATCAGGCTATTAATGCACAACAACTGCAAATAAATTTGGCTACATTCCCCAAAGTGTATTTCGCCCAACATGTCCCTGTCATGCTTCTACCCATTATCTCTCCCAACTATTCCCTCTGGGCCAGATTCAACATTCATCATAAAATTTCCATGTAATCCACCAGTGTTTGCATAAGGTGTATATACATTCTTGCCAATGCCAAATATGACAGATATCTTAAATTCCTTCTTTAAATCCCTTTTCAGGGAAGGTCTATTATACCGTTGCTGTGATGGATAATGTCTCCCTGACTTCTAATAAACTATGTATTATATTTGTCTGAGTTAGTCCATAAATTTTCAGGGCAGGAGGAAAGGGCATGACCATTATCCTTTTTGGGTTTGTTTTCAGGAGGAAGCACACATTTCCTGACCAAACAGCAAATGGAGCCAGTTGCACAGTTTGGGAGGCAGGTTGCCCAATGCTTCCTATTATGAGACACCTTTCAGTTGCTCATAGTTCTGCCAAACTGTGTCTGTTTGTCCCGAAATGTGTGATCTCAGCTGACTGCTTCAGTCATCTCTGGCAGTAAGATGAAGGGTTTTAAAAATTCTGGCAAACAAAGTGGCAATAGTGCTGTTATTTGTCTTCACAGAGCCTGAAAGCATGAGTTATTTTTTTAAAATACTGATACTTCAGTGATAAGGGCTACAGAAAAGTCCATTAGGGAGTGAATAATCCTGGCTCAAAGCCAGTCAGTGTGCTGTCCATGAAATGGGAGGAATACATGGAGATACAGGGAGGCACTGAACAGCACCGATCTGTCTCTCTGTGCTGAGGGAGGCAGGGCTTCTCTGGAATAAAAAAATGCAATTATGTAATTAAGAACTCTGCCATAATGCATGGACAGCAGGAAGCCAATGCTGCTCCACCACCATCTCAACTCCTGGCATTTTCTTATTTTTAAGTGCCCGAGTTTGACCTGAATAATTTTCTTTTAATGTGTTCCTCTGCATGTGTAATAAATAATAGTGACTAATGCAAATAATCCAAAATGCAATTATTTCATTTGAGCAGCTGTATGAACTGCATCTATCTCAGGAGGAATGGCTGCTGCATAAGAAAAGGAATTTCGTCCCTGAAAAATTAATTCTCTCCATCTCTCAGATTTTCTGGTGGTGTTCCCAGCTGGACAGGACAGGGAACAATTCCTGCAGAAGCGTCTCTGCCGGAACCCGAGCAGGGATGCAGAAACAAGAACGACACCTGGGTGTCCCTACTGGATGTGGGATTTGTGCAATCCTCTTGGGAGGGAACTTATCCTGATTTTTATCAGCAAACTTCCCCCTTGGACAGCTGGAGCATTCAGCTGGCTCCAATGGACCTGGGATCAGGCCTTGGCCAGGAGTTACGGATGTCCATGAAAGGAAAGGTGGTATTTTACCATCCTATGGAGCCTGGCTGCATCTCTGTGACTTGCACTGAATTTATGCCTCACTTTGGGCAATGTTTATCTTGAAAAGAAGAGGTTTAAGCCTGGCAAAGCAAAAAGACTTTTCAAGAGGGGGAATGGCTGGTTCATGCTCGAGACAGCTGCCTGTTAAATGTTATATTAATGATAAGATCCTAAAAGAGCCGGTCAGGGGTGAGCAATCTTGCTTTCCTTTTTCACACTATCTTTGCTGAAGTTTCTTTTCCGCTTATAGAGAAGGGGAAGAGTTTTCTTTTACTTTCTTCTTTCCTTTTTTTTTTTTTTCATTTTTTTTATCACCAGCTTCAGCCACAGGGTCAGCTTTGATTTGGGTGAGTCAGAAACATATTTATCTCTGAAAGTCTCCTTCTGTGCCTGGGAATGAAGTGTTTCTCCTCATCTCAGAAGAAAGGGACATATTTTAAATAATAGCAGTGCCAAAAAAAAAGAGGTAATAATAGCAGTTTCTTTTTAGCAGTTTGTTTTACCTGCTCCATAGTAGGCCTGATTTATATGTTACTGGTACATATATGATTTTAAGAGACTTCTTTAGTTTCTCCGTGACAATGTTTATAGTTTGTTTATAGAAAGAGATCTGTACTCCAGACTTTGTTCTAAACTCTGCTCAGCTCAAACTGTTGTTACCAGCAGATAGGCTTGACCCAGTCCTCACCCTGTTTAAGATGTGTTTTATTTTTGCAGGCATTCCATAGTTGCAGGAAGCACTCAAGCCTTAATCTGGACCACTTGTCGGGTAGTGAAAGGAAAAAAAAAAAACACAACAACTTAGGGAGCAATCCTCTTGGAAAACCATAGATGGGTTTTAGGGAGAGCTCAGCAGGCCTGCAAATGCAGTAGGCAGCTTTGAAATCCCCGGCCAAGGAGGCTTTGTTGTGGATGCCCCAAGGGAAAAGCCAAACGCAGCGCTCATCACAATGCGAGCGCGGATCAAGAACAAACCCACATTTCGCATGGTTTGATCTGCACATCCTTTTCCTGCCTCCTTCTGCAGTTCTGGTGGAAAGAAAACCGCTTGGAAGCCCGAAAACCCTGGAAATGTGTTGGTTCTCAGGGTCTAGCAAAGGGATCTCCGTGGCCTGCAAGAATGTGAGTCGTTTTTCCCTCCCAGCTGCTGGGCAGGGTTGGTGCCACCAGGGCAGACGCCCGTGTGTGCAGGGGATGGGCAGGGCTGGGAGCAGGCAGATGCTGCTCTTGGCTGTGGCTCTTTGTGAGTATCCCGATGAGGGGCTTTGTAAGATTCTTGGCTTCTGCAACCCTCTGTTGCTGTACCCATAGAAACTGGGCATTGCCAAGGGCAGCTCTCCAGTGTGGGATCTGGTATGGGCTGGACGGCAGCCTGGTAAGAAAACTCCTAACATTCCAAATCTCAGAGTGAGCATTTGCCTCATCTTCCTTGCCTCATCAGTTTTTTTTCTAGACTACAGTATGGCTAAACTAAAAAGAAGGAATTTCAAGTTAAGTGTTCTTTAGAAACACTGCTGCGAGCTTTAATTTATTTATTTTAACCACATATAAAAGAAGAGGGTCTTGGAGCAGATGGATAATACAGGCAGTGGTCTGTAACATCCACATGCAATCTCAAACAAAAAAACAACATGGAATTCTACCTGGGAAGAACCCACCATTCAGAATAGAAATAATATTCTCTTATTCCCTTACTCAGCTACAGATCAGAAGGTGCAATCTGTAAGCAGACTAAAATATAATTAGCAGTAATGAGACTATACTTGTGCAATACAATTGGATGGGTCCTTCCAGGAACCATTTTCTCTACATCTACTTTTTTCTTTTAATACCTTTTGTTCAGAAAAAAATGATGAAGTGATTAAGGACAAACTGTTTTCTGCACTCTGAATTTTATGTCTAATTCATTGAGTACAAAACCAAATTCCAAGGCTGTAGATTGTTGCAAAGTCAACTGCAGCTGTGGGTGCTCAGCATCTTTGAGAGTTAACCACAAGGAAAATCCCATAAGCCCATAGCTATACATCCTAAAAAAATCATATTAAAATGGTGGTCATAGTGCATTTTCACTTGTAACAGAAATATTACTGTTGAAAGTTTTTTTCAAACTACACCAGTACAGACAATACTGGTTAATACAGAAGGCCAGATATTCACCTTCCATTTATTTCCATTGCACTGCAGCAATTTACAGCAACCCAAAGCACCCCTCTAATGGAACACTTCTCCTGCCTCCACACGGAATGCTGCCTGAATAAACAATTAGTTTTACTAATTTAATGGAAACTCTTTGCATGTTTTCCCACGTGCACTAACCTCAGTTTCAAGATAAGAAAAGCACACAGTGGAGAGATCAGTGCTGGCACAGAGAACATTATCCAGGCTGGAGCCAAAGGGTGACAGCAGTGGCTGCTGCTTGCTAAACCCCCAACCCTCCTTGGATGGGGAGTTTGGATAAAGGGACAGGAAATTCCACAGCACTGATAAAATGATTTAAAAGAGCATGATGCTAAAGAAGTTGTAGCTTCACCTTGCAATGGCATTGCTTTTAGTCTGTGCTAAGAGTGGTTCCACTTCTGACCTGTCAGGTGTAGGAAAGGATGTTGATCCAATTGCTGCTACCTCGTGCTCCAGAATCTTTGAAACTTGGCTGTGATTCTGCATTTCTGAAAGCTTCATGGAAGTCAGCCACTTGCTAGGTTATTTCCTCAGGGTTATTGTCTCTCAGATCCTGTTGCTCCATGACTTCTGCAGCAGATCCATCTCCCTACACTCCTGGAGTGCTCACTTTCAAGCTACACACACGGGAACAGAGCAAGGGAGGAAACAGGGTTCGTGCAGAAGGGGAAGGACCAGCAGGACAAATAATAACCCGTGCATCCAGCAATTTCCAGTGGAACTGATGGGGAGAAAAAGACAAAAGATTTGAGACTTAACCTTTTTATGCCTCTCTCTTGAATTTTCACTCTATCTCCTCAGATAGAATCTGGACTATTCAGCTGATGTGTCTCTTTTGTGCTCTCCTTCCATTTGCCCATCCTGTGTTCAGATTTGCTTACAGAGGAACACAGCCCTGAACACACAATGTACACATAGAAAATAAGGCTTTTCTTCAGAGCTGTCTTTGGATAATGCTTAATGGATTAATGGGTTAAAGAAAGGGATGGAAGAAGTAGAAATGTTTTATCTTTTAATATTTTGGGTAAGAAACCCTTAACACTTGTCCACATTCTGTTCCTATCAACCTGGGCAAAGAGACAGTTAACGAAGCAAACCCCTCAGCCTAATATGAAGATTATTACCCACCCTGAAATAACGACATAGAGAATCAGAGGCTTCCCATTCCTTCCCCTGCCAATGCTCCCCTCACCTAAACCTGGGAGCCAACCCAGTGCCATGAACCATTCCTGCCAACACTGAACAGAAGGGAAGGTGAAGTGCAGAATCCACGGCCATCCTGCCAGACCATCCCCTGTCCCCAGCAGCAGCGCACACGCCGTGATGCATTCCTCAACTGTTGCTAATTTAACGGCTTGGAGGCTGAAAAGAGGAGATTCTGGAAATGTCGTGCTGGTCCATGTGGGTTAACTTAGGCTGAGGGATCTGTGTTCCCAGTTTGAGGATTCAAAGTGACTTGGCGGAAGACTCCGGTTTGCTTTTTTCACTCTACTATTTTTTTTTAATATGAAAATCAAGAGTACCAAGATTTCATATTAGAATTCTGTGCAGCAGATTATTAGCAGTATTAGGAAAAACAATTTATACCTTAGATAATAAAGCACTGAGGAGTTTTTAGATGTATGTAGATATAAAACAAAATCTTTTCTGTTTGGGAGCTTGTACAGTGTGAGAACACTGCAATTTGTATTTCACTAAGAAGAAATCATGCAGATTTCAGATTTGCTACAGAAAAATATCTGTATTCAAATATTTAAGGCTTTAGAAAGATTATTTTAACTTTTGTGATGGAAAACCTCAGGCCTATGTTATCATTTATCCACCTATCAAGGCTCATTCTCTTCAAGGGTTTAACACACATTCTTAACTACATTTGCAGGAATCAGTGTAAATCCTTTTTTGTATTTTTTTTTTGGTAATATGTTTCCTCTTACTCATTTGTCTATTTAGGAGCTACACAATTCTCACTAAACATCCCTGTAGAGAAAGAATATCCCACTGCTCAAAAGTTGGTTTTTTTTTTCCTTTGCCGAGTTCTGTTTTCATTTAGACACATAGCCAGAATTCCATACTTGATCAGACTGGTGGTGGAGCGGCCCAGTATCCTGTCTTTAGGGAAAGCTGGGAACAGATGCTGCAGAGGAAGAGGAAAGGAATGCTGCAGTTCCTAACCCAGGGGTAACCTGCCTGTGGGGAAAGATTTCTCCCCAAGCCACAACACTTTAAGCCTGAGTTATGCCCTGAAGTATAAAGCTTTACATCCCTTCAGAAACTGCAATTCAAAAAAAAGAAAAAATAGAGCTATCATGACTTCACAAAACTTTTTGTGAAGTATTTGTTTCTTCATAGAGTCCCATTAAGTTCTTGTCTGCACAGTTTTTATGGTGACAACCACTTCAATAAGCCAATTATGCTCAGTTCTGAAATAGATTTCCTTTCTGTCACTTTTCCGTTTGATCCATTTCAACTTAATTAAATGGTCAAAACTTAGAGTATACTTTTTTCCAGCTTGAAAAATAAATTCTTCATTGTAACTCTTCAGAAAACTGCCTATCTAGGCTTTTATTTTTCATTTGGAATAAGTCTGAGTTTTTACACTCGTGAGAGATTGTTTAAGCAACCATCTCGCTTATCTGCTATAAAAACAATATTTTAAAGATGCAATTTTCTGTGAAAGAAGCTGGTTCAACATGTAATTCTCTTCTGCTTTGGATGGATCATTTGCTCAGACATAATGAATTCTGCTGAATCTGATAACTTTGTTTCTCATAAAGTAATCACAGTAAAATAACGAGTTACTGTATCACCACATTTGCTTTGTTTCCCATCGCTTGCCTTTTACACTTGAAAAAAAGTCCTTGAGTTCTTGATTAGCCTTCTTGGCTTAAAGGACCCCTCTTTTGCCAGGTTGAAAGAAAAAAAAAAATTATTCAGATTCTTTACTTTTGATTCACCATCGCTCTGAAATAATGAATGGTATCCTTCTTTATAACGACCCAAAACATCAAGGGTGGCTTCCTACTCTGTATGAAAAGACACAGGTCCGGCTTTTTCATTGGGATAAAAAACTTGTTAATAAAATCAGCACAGTGGTTCAGATGCGTTACTCTGTTAGACCTCCGACAGGAGAGTCACAGATCTTACGAAGAAGAAGAAAGGGAAGGAGAAACAGAAATTCATGGGAGAAAAAAAGGGGGGAAAAAAAAAGGGATTTCAGATGGTATCAAACAAAAGAAAAGAATGTTACCATCAGTCCTCTCCCACCAAATTTGCCTCTGCCCAGTTCAATGCTGGTACCACTGCTCAGGTCAGGGATTTATTAAAATGCAATAAAGCCACAATATTTCTGGAAACATGGAGCCTTCGTGGAACTACTTGAAGAATTCTTCTAAAAGGGCCTGATTCAAACCCAAATAGGATCTTCTGCATTGATTTCAAAAGGCTTTCAATTACACCAGAACCCTGCAGGGTTGAAACAAATGCTGAGCGGGTTGTTGGCAAGGTGTGCGAGGGGAAAGCCAACGGTGCTGTCACTAACAGAGTTTATCATTAATAAAAACACAACACCACACTGCATCCACTGCCATGGGAACAACACCCCTCTGTCCAGTAACCGTATGCAAGGAAAACTGTCACAGGCTTGAGCTTTTGGAAATGTTTGAAGAGTTAAAATTCATCAAAAGTTTGAAACTTGTATTAAAACTATCAGAAAGGGTTTGTATTTACTTCTCACCCAGTATGTTTTTAAAGTACATGCCCTTTTCAAATGCTCTTCCACATCCTATTCCCAGCAATGACCTCTACTATCTGTGCTGGACTTGGGTATTATTTTTTACGGAGCTGAGATCTCTTTCATCAGCTTTAAAAACATTGTGAACTGAAACTGCTCTTATTTAAAAGTTTAACTTTACTTTCATCAATTTATAATCAGAGTTCCTCTGGTATGTTTGATTCCTGACAAACAAGGATAAAAGTCTTGTGCCCCCATTGCTAATGAGATGATAAAACAGCAGGGATCAAGTTTTTAATTACTACAGGCTATGCACTGGAGAGGTACCAACGATATTTTCTATTGCATGTCTAAGTTGTAACTTCAGGCTTATGACAGTCATGCTGTGTTCCTCTGCCTTTGATGATCACTCATCTTTGTCTCCTGAGAACACACAAAAATTTCTGAGCCTGGATCCTGGGGGGCTTGCAATTATTGCTGTAACCTGGCACAGGTTCCAGGGTAGAACCAGGGCTGCTCAGCGAGGATCCGATGTCTGAGCCGAGGAGAGGACACACAAAACATTGGGAACTTTTCTTCTCACACAATCTAGATTCTCCATCTAGTTGTTCCTTTAATAATTATGCTTTTAATTAAGCTGGAGAATAATTTAAGATTGTTCCCTTTTTTTCCTGTTAGAAGCACAATCCATTACCTTCTCATACATAAAGAATCAGGGCCACAGGCACACAGCAATGCACGTTTTTGGCTCTAGGGGACTCAGGTCTTGGAAAATTGTCAATAAAGGCATGTTTTTGGAAATGATCATCATT
The DNA here is from genome assembly GCA_013397565.1 of Ptilonorhynchus violaceus. Taxonomy (NCBI): domain Eukaryota; kingdom Metazoa; phylum Chordata; class Aves; order Passeriformes; family Ptilonorhynchidae; genus Ptilonorhynchus; species Ptilonorhynchus violaceus. The sequence goes on from VZRJ01003858.1 coordinate 766,974, forward strand.
CCTGCCCATGTTTATAGGCTTGTTGAGCGAGTTTTGTTTCTTTGCATGAAATTAATATTGATGCAAGAGACTAAAATGCATTTCTAGTAATAAATAGTTTCATTATTAGAAAGAGAGAGCTGAGGCTGATATTGCTGCAGACCCATCCTTCCCTTCCTCACTTTTGCAGGACTTCACCACGCTGATCAAGCTGCATCTATCTGGCCATTATTCTGGTTATTCAAATGCCTCTTTCTCCTTTTGCTCCACTCCACTGTCTTACATAAGAGGGACTATTTCCTTTGGCTCCAGAGCAAGGCAAACACGAGAAGAGCCACCAGTTGTGCTAACACAGGCAAAGCACAGCTGAGCCTGGAATGAGGATGTTTGGAGGTTATGTGGAAAGTCACCTCTCTCGGTTGCCTCAGGACCAGATCACTGCTTAGATCACCAGAAACTTGTGGGGAGGAAAAAAATCAGAGGAAAAACACCGAAAGTGTCTTCTCGCTGAACCTCTATGAGATTTTTCTCTGAATACAAGGTTTATCTCCTCACGAAAGAGTTAATGAAATCTGAACATGAGCCAAACCAGATTTTTCAAATCATCTCCACACAGGCCACGTACCCCCAAAATTTCCTCTGAACCCACCACTGCTTTTATTCCACCACAGCTGCATAGCCCTGCCACTGCTCCATGGCATCCTACAGACACCATTTCCTTTACATTCCTTTGTGCTGAGAGAGCACTCTGTGAAAAAATTATTTCATCCCTATTTCGTGTTGCCTCTTCTGTTTAATCTCTGCTTGATGTGAAAGATAGGTATGTCTCAGCCTTTTATCCAACTAAAATGAAGCTGCTATTCCTTTCTGTAGTTCCTTCAGTTTATACTTCCTCTCTGCAGCTAAATCTTAACCCAGGAGCGAGTTTTCCCTCTGGGGAAGGAGTGAAGACCACAGAAATAGTGACATCTCCAGCATGAAGTGGAGTCAGCAAGGGGAAAAAGATGAGTCTGGATTCAGGAGCAGGAGGTCCTCCTCGAGTGCTGAAGTACAAAAAGTAAGAAATTACTTTTTCTCTGTCTAAACTCGAAGGTTTTACAGTGGCATCATTTGTGTGAGGGTAAAACACCAAAGGATATGCTTGTGTGCAGAGACATTGCAAAATAGTGTATGTAAGCAAACTTTAACTAATATATTCATTTCAGTGAGAACTGAGTTCTGAGCTGACTTGGATTCTCCAGGGACTGCGTGTCAGACAAATGCTACAGCAATCAGCTGACCCACTTCTCTCTAGCTTGAGGATAAAACCCCACTGTTTTGGTCGCCCCATCCCAACTGGCTGTAAATAATCATTCTTAAGAAAAAGAGGGACTAACACTCACTTCAAAAAGTACTTCACAAGTCTGAAACTTCTATTAAGTAACCAGCCATGTTTAATGCACTTGGCTGTAGAAATCAATTATATTTCAAAAGCAAATCATGAAGGAGACTTCATACTTGTTTTCTTTTACAACTGATATGACAGATCAAAAATGCTACAAATACTGCACTGACTGGAACCCAAATATAGCTTAAATGCACTGATTTATTTACAAATGTAGGACATCCAAGCCATAGACTATTGTTCTATGGAGACCATCAATGGCTCTTAAGAACTTCACAGCTCCTATCAACTCCAACCAGTGCATAAAGAGAATCAAGAGACATGTAATATTCTACATAATAAAACTTGAAATGAAGTTGACCATAAAATGTGTGTAATCTAAACTGCAGAAATCACTCCACTTTAATGATCTGTTCCTGAAAAAGAAAATGTAAAGTGTTTAAAAGATTTAGCAAAATCTGTGCATAGATTGAATAAATCATCATGGGTATCAATTATATCTTGAAAATGGTGTACAGCTCTTATAACATCAAGGACTGGTTTTAATTACAGCTTCAGTGTAACTAATATTTTCTTAATTTTAACAAATGTTGTCCTATTATAGCATTAACTTGTGCTGAAGCTGGAGAAGCCAAAAGAATTTTCAACTAAAAGAATTGCAAAGACATTTGAGAGGTACACCGAGAACAGCAGATTGTTTTGAAATATGTTGGATTTTGGCCCAAATGCTGTTCCAGTTTCTGACTCAATGAGTCATCCCATGGGAGTATGGGCAAGATTTGGCCTTTTTTCCAGCACTGTAAAAAGTAAATATTGCAGTGGGCAAAGCTATAGTAAATTCCTGTCTATACAAGAGAAATTTGCATAACTAAAATGATCACAAGACATCATTGGAATCCTTAATAGGGAGGTACATCAATAACAGCAATTCTTTTAAGTTCCTGTGCTCAGTTGTAACTCATGTTCAGTTTATTTATATTCAGCAGGTACCATTGTGCCAGCACTGGTACAGCAGCAAAACCTCACCAGCAAGGCTGGGTGTTCAGTGAAATATTGGGTAAAGGGTCAAAGAACCATTTGGAAGGCTCCTGAATCATAAACAAACCCAAAGAACTGACTTTGCATTTACCATCACAATTTAAAAGCATTTTAACATTTTATTATTAAGTGATAGAACTGAGTTAAGTACAGAGCAGGGCAGAAACCAGTGGTTTGAGAGGTGACAAGAGTCCCTTTTGTGGGCACTGTCCTGTCCCCCTCTTTGCCTGGCTTACCCAAAGGCTGATCATGGTCAACTACTTGCTATTTATGTCCAGGATTTTTTTATTTTGGTCCATTCTTGGGCTACTGGTCGTGAATGAGGTCTAATGTGGGACATAAGACGGAGTTTATGATCCACAAACAATTTATGGGAAGCAGCTGGGTTTGTGTAAACACACGAAGTGTTAGCACAGAGATTAGAAGTCATCACTCAGCCTTGAAAATGGGCTTTGAATACAAGAGGAGAAGGAACTTCACATTTCTGTTAGACTAAGACTCTGCTAGAATTAAATTAAAGTAAGAATTCCAAACCGAAATATTCACGTTCACGGAAAAGTGAACGCAGCTCTTGAGGCTGCCATTCACCTCAAGCCCCGTGATTTCTGTGTGCTAAGGACAGAAACATTTGCATTTGGCATCTCATTTTCCTTCAGCAAATGTATTTCCTCTGACTTTTTCATTAAAAGAGCTGTGGTGTGTATCGAGAACATTATTTTGCGTATACAAAAGGAAAACTGGATAATAGGTGCTTTTTATGTCTCCTACTGCTGGAGAGCCATAATATTTAAGTCATAAATGGGCAAATGTCAAAGCAGGTCTCCTGCTGTGCCTGACTCCCTCTAATAATTAGGTGCTGTTTTATTGTTCTGTGACTTCGTTGTGAGTCCAGCTGACAGCTGACATAACTGGCAATGGAAGGACCACATTCCTTATAACTAGACAACTCCCTTCAAAACTCATGGCATATTTACAGCCCTCAGATTTGTGGGATCAGGTTTCAGACCATAGCTGTGCACAGCAAAATAATATCTGAACCTATGTGACTGCACTCTTAAACGCACGGATTTGACTTCCAAAATTTATATTCACCCAAAAGAAGGAGGATCAGACCTTCCATCCAGCTATGAGTGGGCCTTGCCTCGTTTCAGAAGAAATAAACAGCTTCACTTCCCAGCTGGGAATTCTCCCATCCATGGAATCAGAAAGAAGCTCCATGGAAAGAGTACCTTCAGTTCGCAGCGACCACAGCAGACATTTGCAGCAAAAAATCACTAAAACGATTTAGCAGCTTGCTAAAAAGCAAGTAAAAATGGAAAAAGTCAACTGCAAAGGATGTTGGGAGCATATCCAGGCATAGGCAGACGGATCCAGTTTGGATTTGCCAAAGGAAAAATGCAACAGCCATTTATACCTCACCTGTTTGAAAGGTGTTCCACCATCCCACCACCCTTTTGCAGACTCTACAGACTCCTGGGATGCTGCAGAGGGCAAAAACCCTCTGAACCTTCCCATCCTGACCTACCTGTTCTTTGAAGGTCACAGGCAGCAACACCAGTTCAGCACCTGCTGGAGAAGCTGTTGTGCCAGAGTCATTTCCTGGTGGGAATGACCTCGTGGGAATGAGAGTTTGGTGTCCCATGAGGGTTTGGTGTCCCGTGGGAATGAGAGATCAGTGACTGAGAGGGGCTGTTGCTTGGGGTGGGAGCTGACTGGCTCAGGGGGATCCCTGGCAAAGTGTGTTGCAAGGACACAGGTCTGTGTTCCCTAAGAAAGCACAGGGATGATCATCCTGGATATCCCTGATGCCAGTTTGGAGAGCAGCAAGAGGAAAGCCCAGATGTAGGAGCTGCCGTGGTGGGAGATCTCCTCCATGCTGGGCTGGAAGGTGGGAAGGGTGGGTTCCCGGGAACAGCTTCTTCAAGAGGCATTCTTGGAAAAGAAGAAGATCCAACTCCTTGCTGCTCCAGCCCAAAGGTACTCCAGCTTAATGCTGGGGGATTATTAGCTCTTTGTGTACTTAACAAAACATGCCAGTAATGTGCTGTACAAAACCCTTCCCGTGGCAGCTGTCAGACTTGTTACAAGCTGCAGTGGAGCAACCAGTCAGGACTTGTGGTTTTCTTGGGGAGAGGATTGTTGTGAGGATTGCTGCGTCGCTTTATTCCAGAAAATCAAATTAGCTCCTCGCTATTCCGTGTTCCAGCGGTAACTCCCTACTGGAAAGGCATCCTCCTGCAGCATGGACTTAGGGAAACAAGGCAAAAATACCTCATTCAAAGCTCGTAGTGTCCAGGAAGAACGTTGAGAAAACGCTGAATCCTTACCATCTCCATCCCTACAGGCCCTTTGCCTATGAAACCTTCTCTGGTGTAAGTGGCATCTTTTTTCCTGGGCAGAATCTCTAAGGGCAGTCCCACATTGCCAGGAGAAAGGTGAGAGATCAGAGTTTTGGACAGGAAATTTATTTGTCATAGCAATTTAGTGGATATAGAAATTACAAAAAAAAAAGTTAGCTGAAAAGAAAAGCCCTCACTAATATATCAGTCAATTCTAGGGGTTTGCTAACAACCACCCACTGACCCTGGTGAAGGTGTTAATTCAATTTAGTGGTTATTTGAATAGGAAAAAGGCACAGTGAAAAGAAAAAAAGGGGGGTAAAAGAGGAAACAACATAAGATATTTTTCTGCTTTCCAAACACTAGCTAATCAATCACCCGAGTTTTTCCTAGATAAGAAAGTTCTAGTGGTAGCTATTTGTGAGATACTTAATGCAGTGAGACTTTTTTTTTTTTTAAATTATTTTTGCCCAGGAGACAAATGTGTAACCATATGATTTTTCCCCCTGCTATGTTAAAAATGCATTTATATTTTTTCAAGCACACCCCGATTAAAGAGGGCACATCTGTTTTAAGTCCTCCTTTATGAAAATTACTGAGCTTCCTCTGAAAGCTTATCTTTTAATTTCAAAATTCTTTGTAGCAATAACTTAGATAATAACCAACCATATTTCTGTCTTCTTTAGGGAAAAAAAAAAAAAAAGAGAGAGAGAGAGAGAAAGAAAGAAAGAACCTTTTTGAGCTTTGAACTCCCCCTCCCTCCCCTCTCTGGGTCTCCTTTGAAAAGGCCCCCCTCATTTGCGTTTAAAATGGATGTTTCATACTGGTTGATTAGTGTTCGTGTGGGATACCAGCCGCTCCGAGCCCAGGGCTCAGCTTGAGCCCTGCGGATTATTCATCAACTTCCCCGGCAGGGGGGACCCTGCCTCTCTCCCTGCTCAGCACCAAAGTGTTCAGCTTTGCTTTTTAACAGGGTTTTTTTTTTTTCTCTTTTTCACAAAGTTGTTTCTTTTTCTTTTTTTTTTTATTTTTTTCCCCCCTCACTTCTTCTTCCCCGTGAAGGGGTTACTTGAGTGTACATAACACCAGACCACTTTTAATGGCAAACCTCCCCCTCCCCGAGCAGCCTCCCCGGGCTCAATAGCACGGAATGGATGGGGAAGTATTTACCATATGTCTGTCTGGTTACAACCATTGTTTAAGGCAAAGATCATTTAAATACGTAAATTGGGACTTGGAGAGGCACTCGGGTTTGTCATTATGGCCATATTATGGCATCTCCCTTATTTCTTTTCCCCTAGGTCTGCCTGATGTTTTGTTTATCATACATTAAGTTAGCAAAGCTGTGGAGGACATACGTGGGGATGTGCCTGCATTACCAACATTTCAGTGACATTTATCACGGTTGCTGTCAGCATTTTGAGCACCGAGTCTAATCCAGCTCTGAGCAGGCTTTTACAAAACTGTTATTTGGCATTAGCTACCTGTGTATGTTTGTGGTGTTTGATTGTTATTATCAATCACACCTACCGAGATAACGCCTCAGAACCAGTGAAAAGGAGTTGCCTTTGTGCAGAACAAAAATAAATAGCAGGCAATTTTGTGTGCCTGAAATGTAGGCCACTTTTGTGAGCTCGCAAAAGATGAGTTCCCTCCAAACCCGGGGTCTCTCAGTCCCATAAGCCATTGTGGATACAGGAATACAATTGCAACATGAAGAGGTTTTCCAGACATATATATTCCTTTGCTCCTTTGTCTCCAGCTGCCTAAAGGCATTCATCCTTCCTTGAACATAGTGGCTACACATAAAATTATCGTGTCTGCAAAAAGGCAGAATCACTTTCTTTTAACTTTACCCATCTAAACCAGGCACAAGCTTTGATGATTAGTTTTGAAGAGTCTATTGCTGATGGAAAGAAACCAGCACCTGCAGAATGTGACCATCCCATCAATACTTATGCTGGAAAGGAATATCCTCTAGATATGGTGTATCTTATTCCCACTGAAGAAATACAGATAACTATTTTGGATCAAACTCCTAACTCGGACAGCAGAGAGCAGGTGAGATCCTTCACACTGTCTAAGACACAGGATGCTTTGGTGCAATGCTCACCATCATTAATTCTTCTTAAAATTAACAGCTACCACGAGCTGAATTTTGTTTTTTATTTCCCACTGCCATCCCTGAAAGTTCTGAAAAAAAGATGTATCTTCTCTGGTACTTTTAGTGAACTATATTTCTCCTTTGGGACATCTTTAATCTGCTTACAAGGAGGTTAGTGGGAGTAAGAGACACAGAACAGCACTAAGCAGACTTCGAAAACAAGAACTTCTTTACACCCACATGGGCACCCACAGCTCCCTCTTCCTGATGAACACAAACTAATGATACATTTTCTCTCTTTGCTACCTTATTTTTGCATTTTTAACCTCTACCTCCTGACTGAGCTGTCTCACCATGAAGCCACTGCATGTAAAAGTCAGATGTGTTATTTTAAAAGACTTCTCATTGTGCAGAGCCCAGGGCTCCTGATATGGATCCAGATGCTCCTCTGGGAATTAGTGCTCCTGTACTCCCCTCTCCAGGTCCTGCATTCCAGGAGGGCTCACCCAGCTGTACCCAGCCACCCAACCACCTCTGTCCAGAACACAGAGGATCTGGAAACTCAGTGGACAAAGAATGATCTTAGGCCTATCCAGTGCTAGAGATATGCTAAAGGAATTAATTATTTAGCCTGAAGTTGAGGGTTTAGGTGCCTAAATCTCTCAAAAATTTGTTTGGAGTACAGGAATGTTCCCTTTGACAGCCCTTCATGCTTCCTCACCCCTCTCAATTTTGTGTCTGCCGCAGCAGTGACTGCAGCAGTGTCTGAGGAGTCATTCAGAAGGGCCTCATGTGAATTCTGCCTCTTTCTTCTTTTTCCCAGGAGGGACCCACGTAATAACTACAAAAATTTAAATACATACATAGCTGTATATACATACATGCATATGCATAGGGACCAGTGAAACTCGTAACTGAGCTGTTTGACTCCTGCAGCCAGGAGATGGCTGTTTTCATCACACACATCAAAAGGAATGCATGAGGGAGGTGGGGATGACAATGGAGCTGATAAGTCAGAGATTGCAAAAGATGTTGCAGGAGATGGAAGGACACGTTTTACACAGCGTGCTGCATGACAGGGGATGCAGTCCCCAGAAAACACTCCAGAGAGGACCTGGAATAGCCAGGGTGGTGGGATTTCTTAGGGCCACTGCAGCAGGATGCTGTAAATTGGCACAGCTCCACTGACTCGGAACGATTTGAGCAAATAAACTGCAGCAAAAGAGACACCAAAAGAAAACCTAACGAGCCCTCAGTCATTTCACTGAGCTGTATCCAGAGGCACGGGGATACTTCAGAAGTGTTGCTCACAAAGCACTGTGACAGTGACAGTGCTAAAGCCACTGGTACCAGACTCATTCAACTTGGATCTGTCCATCTCCACCCATGTCAGTATGGCCAGGCACATCCTCTGCTTGAGGGGATAAATATATTGTAATATTCAATGTATTTCATAGCACATCTGGAGTTGGTACCTGCAAGGGCAGCAGCATGGATCAGAATTCAGCCCAGAGTATATTTTAAATATAATGGAGTCATTACATCTTCCAATTACTGACACCACAATCTTTACCACCATATTGATATCACCCTTTCCCACAGGGATTCATGTGAATACCCATTCAGCAGGATCATTTGGAACATGGGCCATCAGGCATTTGACATTTTAAAAGTTAAACAAAACAGAATTTTTTGAAATTATCCACAAATATTCCAAGGGAAGCGAGTGAAAAGGTGACAGATGTTTTGCATGTAGGCAAATGCAAACTTTAACACAACATAAAACGTGGACAATGATTTAGACTCAATTGCAAAATTAATTATTGGAGGTTTAAAATCGTAAAGCACCATTTGGGCTTTAAAGAATGTTCAAAATAAAGAAAATAACTCAGGTATTTATTGTTTTGCTTCAATTGACATTGATGCTATAAATAGCTGACAAGAAATGATGACAAATAAGCTATTGTAACCCTTTGGGAGTTTATTAGGTCATTTGTGAGAGGTCTGAATAGAGTCATTTGTTGCCCTCAGGTGTTTGAGAGTCTCTTTACCCTTGGGAAAGGAATTTAACAAAGGAGTGTATTTCAAAGAAGGCACTCTGTGTTTTCCACCCTTTTTCTGAAGTGTTTTCAAACACACTCCAAGCTAAAAATTCTCAGAAGTGAGAAAAGGAGGTATATATCAGATGACCCCTGAAGCAGCTGACAATCCCAGGGAGCAGAAGATAGGGTCGGATTTTAGATGCTTGAATCCCAAATACATTTTCACTGTAGGAGGCCCTGATTTATTTTTGCCCCACCCACTGGGTGCAAACTTTGAAATGCACAATACAAAAGTGTTGGACTAATGCCCTACTTGCATTTTTTTTATTTGGCTGAAATGTGACATGTCTTATTTTTTGTCTGCTTCCAAAAAACACTGGGCAGGTCCTTTGTCACAAAAAGACATTGCATCTGCCTGAATCTATATATCTTCTTAATTAAACAGATCATTAGCATTTGTTTAGGCTACAATAAAACAGGCTGTCAGGCAATACCAATATAGCCATCATAATGAATCTGCTAAAACAGCTTTAAGGAAAAAAAATCAGCTACAGGTTTAATTGCCTAGGTAGCATCCAGGTAATCATCTGCTCCAAAAGGAAAGGCCCAGTGGGATGAAGGGTAGAAAGGAAGGCCAAGGGAAAGGAAAAATGGAAATAAATCTGTGTATGTACTGCTTTTGCCGTGAAATTTAGCTCATGGGTCCTACTTCAAGTGTACAGAATAAACAGTTTTAGCATCACCCATCTTGTCTATGGTTCAGAAGGTGCTCTCAGGTGAAGTCAGTAGCTCATTATTTCTGCTTAAGATACTTAGGGATGAAAATCTGTGGAAATTAAAAGCTTAGTAGTGACAACGATGAGGTAACAACACAGCAGAGCAAATTTGCACCATGGAAGTCATGCATGCACCAACATGATGGAGCTGATGGAGATCAGGTAATAAACAAGACTGGGGTTTTTATTTTTCTTTGAAGGCGATTGCTGATGGATCCAAGGCAAGATTGATATTTTTTGTTTCAGGAAAAGCACCCTTCCTGTACAAATTTTGCTGAAAATAACTTTCAGTTGTAGTGTTTACCAGAGGAGTGAGTCAGATAGAAATAAGGACACAGGCCAATAAGCAGTGCAAAAAACCGATTTTGATTAAGGAGATGTCACAAGGACAGTAATTAAGACAAGTGTCACAGGCATCTCTGGCTCAAATGGGGCAAATGGACTCATCAGATTCATTGATTGAGACAGGGATATGTAAAATAATAGAAAGCAGAATTCAGCATGAATTTTTCTTCATTATCATTGTTTTGTCATTGATTTCAAAGCAATGCTGAAAAATCTGCCAGCACCACTGCTCTACCCTTCACCCTGTTTGGCACTTGCAGCACAGGAAAACCACAAATGGCTGAGATTTCTATATTTTGGTATCGGGACTGAGGTGTATTTCTTGCTCTATACAACCACATGTTATGTTTGTCACTATAAGACCATAAACCTGGTTTTGGTGGGAATCATCAAAAATTCTCGAAGTTCAGAAAAAAAATTGTGTCTTTCTAAAAAAAATATATTTTTAAAAGATGTGTTTAATGACTTCTAAGGGCTGGAAGCTGGTGGTTTTTATCTTACTGGGAGGCTGGAAGATTTCACTGTGTTTTTACAGCTCCTGCCAGTCCCCTTTCCAGCGTCAGGCAGAAGTTAATGTTCGAGAATGAGAAAAACAGAACAAAGCAATGTGAACAGAACCCGTTTTCAAAGCACCTTTCCAGTTTTCTGGATGGGGTTTTGTTTCCCTTGACAGAAGTCTGAATGTAGTGGGCATTTCTGACCTACATTTTTGGGATCTGAGTATTGCCTGTCTGTGTGTACATAACACTGTCCGTGTTCTCTCTGCTGGCGGGCAGGGATTTGTGCATTCCCAACACCCTTCAGAGCTGGTTACAGAGGTTCTCAGATCATCTCAGGGATGGTCCTGCAGATCTGGTCGCTGTATAAGTCTTCTGTAACTGAAAAAGCCACTTCAAGCAGTTTATAACCACAATAGAAGCTGACAAAGTATCACAAACTTCACACCTGAGTTTTGGGTCCCAATGGAATAAAGCCACCTGGCTACCGGACAGACTTCCCTGGTACAGTAAATAAGACTCAGGAGGAGTCCCAGATGAGCCAGCCTAACATCTGCCTGCTGGACTTGAATCCCTTTGTGCCCTTCATGTTTCTGGATGGATGCAGGCCTGACACAGCGAGGGAAGCTCTGCGGAGCAGCAGTGATTCCTGCAGTGCACGCACTGGCTCAGGCCATGTGCTACAGGAGGCTGCAGTCCTGTTTTCCACCACTCTCAAAAATGATTTCCTGGCCTTATTCAGGGCTTCAAGAGTGTACTGTCATCCACTTAGGCTCCACTTGAACCCTCTCTCAAGTGAATGCCCTCCAGCTCTTGTCTTCAAACAGTGGTGTCCATCCTTTTTGATCATAAAAGTCATGTAGGTTTTTCAAAGGCAGAGCTGATGCTCACGGCCCCTCTTCTCTCCTGCTTTCTGATTCCTTGACTGGACTCACTATATTCAGTTCACAGGTAATTCATGCAAATGAGGCACTGAATACTCAAAAGATATCCAAGATGAGGAATAGCTGAGATCAGGCTGGCCCTATGGGAATAATTTGTGTAGCCCACATATCTTAGGCTAAATTTGAGAGCACACAAAAACTTGCTTGCCAGTAGGCAAATATTTTAACTGTGACTACAGCTTATTCCTGGCTGCCACTCCCTCCTGGTTACTCTCTCTCTCTTTACAGGCCTTTCCCATACTGTCATGGATGTAATCCACAGACTGCATGCAGCTTGTTTACTCCTAAGCTGCCTCTTTGCTGCAAAGAACCTGAGAAGTTTTATCAAGACAGTTTAGTGCTGGGTAAGTACAAAAGAGCAACTTGGAGTGCCTGAGGAAATCTATAATCAAAAAGTTCAGTGCTTTTGAAATTAGGCACCTTCAAGAATAGACAGCATCCGAGCAGGAGATTCCAGCATCAGTTTGATATTTAACTCCATATTGTACACTACAAGCACACAGAGTCTGCTCCTCCACGTACCTCCATGGAAAGTTCACATAAACAATTTAGGTAATTAAAATCCATGTATTTATTTCTAGAGCTCTTAAAATAAATCAGGAGCCTTGCCTTCTATCTTCTTACCAAAATGACCCAGCAGTTAAGGCAGGGCAATTCAAAATCAGTTGCTGATATAATTCTACAGCGGAATAAGTTCAGCTGTGAGAGTTGATTCCCACCGGATAACAGCTCCTGCTGGTTCCCCTGGCAATGCTGACATCGTGTTAATAATTCAGCACACAAATGTGGGACTGAACTAGTATGGGAACCAAACTAGTGGTACAGTAAGAAACATATTCCAATCCTGAACTGAAATGCATTTTTAGTATCTGAGGTTGCAACCATGCTTTGGAAGCACCTAAGAAAAGAAGCCCTTCCAATTCTTTCTCATTCTGTTAATCACCACTACCTTCCCAACACAACCACTGCCACGGAAATCAGATGCCAGTCCTGGAGAGGGATCAGCACACCAGTGCAGCCTCTGTTAACGTGGTTTCATTCCCTGTGCTCCCAGTTCCTTCACTGCCTCGCTCACATGCCCTGTGAGGAAAGTCTAGGCTGAAATATTACATAATGAAACAATGCTCATCTTTCTTTCTCATTCTTTGCATCACTTTATTATGTGGTACCCATTTGTAATTCATGTTACATGTAGGAGAAATATCCTTCCACAGTGACAAATGTGCTTCCTTTAAATATGCAGTAGTAGAGATTGAGCCCTATTAATTTTAACTTACTCTGTTATATATCAGATCATTGTGATTGATTAATTCTAAATGAGAGATGCTAAAATAAGATTGAAGGAAAAGGTTTAAAATTGAAATTAAGCCTTCATTATTTTGGTGCTCAGTAATTTAAAATGGCAGTGCATTTACTAGACAGCATCTGAAGTGGTGTGCTAAGACAGCACTGAAATACTCATGTTGTCATAGAGAGAGTGCAATACGAGATGACAAAAGGGACTTCAGGTCTTGACAAACAAATATAGGAGGAAGAAATAAGAAACTCTTCAATGTCTGACATACTCTAGCAAAGTTTCTGAAAACTACAAACCCTCAAAGAAAGTCTACAACTGTTGGCCAGGATTTCAGAGCATCCATGAATATGGAATCACACAGAATTGAGGGGGGGGGGTCAGTAGAGAATTAAATGTTCATCCCCGTTTTGATATCACTGCAGCACGGAATTCACAAGCACCCGAACTAAAACCTGAGCTGAGCTTTTACAGGCAGCCTGGGAGAGCTTCTCCGAACTGTGAAAACAGACTCGTGTCTTTGCTCATGCAGGTAACACCTCCTCTGCCCATCCTTCCCATTTGGGCAAGTGCAGTATGAAGTGTAACTTCTATACTGCTGCATGCATTACCCAAGAAAGCCAAGTTTTCAAGAGTCTGTCTTAAGAACTATATTTTCTCTGGAACACTCGCATGAATGAAGCTGTAGGACACGAGTAAATACTGCCAAAGGTGGAAGAAGTCCATGTTTAAATGCAACATCCTTTGGAAAAGGTCAGGGAGCACCAAGTATTTGGATTTTATTTCCCCCATAAATCCAATGAAGTCAGTTGCCTCCATGCAGTAAAATGCTCAGATTGAGTGAACTGCTATGGAGACAGAACACAGGGAGTGTGGTCTGGTGGAGGCAGGTAACCAGGTGCACGCAGCATGCAGAAACGTGTCTGACACTGGGCTGTGCTCTCCCACCCTGTCAGCCCTGCACACCAGACCTGGAGGGAGCCAGGAGCAAAGTGCTTATTCCAATAGTTTACTACTACACTGAGGAATTTACTCTGCCTTCTGTAACTAAGGATGGCACTCGTGGATTTGTGTTCTTGGTCGTCACGAGCGTGAATTTGTCGGATAACCAAGAACTTGGCCCATCTTTCAGGAGAAATTCTTGGAATAGCACATGTCAAAATTGTTAATTCCCTTGCTTGGACAGTGCTCTGGGTTGTGGCTGTGGATCTGACGTTGAGCACAAAGGAGTGGCCAGGGTGGCCACTCAGTCCCTGTGTCAGTGACACCAACACCCCAATCCAGCACTGTGGCCACGCACAATTGCAGTGCCACGAGGCCACTCATTCTCATGCACGGCACCGACAGAGGTTTCAATGAAAACATTTCAAAAATGATTTTGCGACTTAAGAAAACATACTTCAGCAATTACCATTTCCTTTACCATGAAACCAAATTCACTGTACATTACAGCTTTAAAGCTGAGATCTAAGGTTCAGATCAACTCTTTAATCCTGACTGTGGCTTCGGGTACTTCCTGATATTTATGAGAAATGCTCCAGGCCTGCAGCTGGGCTTTGAACAAGAAAATAATGAACTTCGTTGACTGTGAACAAAGTTCTACACTATTTTAAAGAAAGTTAAGCTGTGACATTTTTTTAATCCAACACTAAATCGCATAACCCAAATTCTCTGCATAATTCAGGAATGTTCAAAGCAATAAAAAGACAATTAGATCAAACTGGGTTGCTAAATGAGCTGAAATCAATCTATCTAAACTTGAGAATTCTTGCTAGTTTCTCTCCTGAAATACTCCCATTGCTTTTTGAAACCATACAATATTTTACCATATAATATCTCAATCAAAATACTATTTCAGCTCTATTCTAACATACTCCACACACTAAGTCTCCATCTCCTCTTGCTAGTTGAAAATATAGGTAACAAAGGATATCTTACAGAATACACATCTTGCAGAATTCCGTACTTATTTATGGAACACGGTTTACAAATCTAACTATAGTGCTAACTTCTGGAGGCCTTGTTCCTGTCCGTATAATGTGACTTCTCCACTTAATACAGCTGTTTATTGAGAACTTATGCCAAATCATTTCTTGCTCACTTTTCTCAGGACACAAAATAAGTGTCAGCTAGGCTTGATCTGAATTTTTAATGGGCAGAAATTAGCAGAAAATTGATACCATACAGGAAATTTTGGCAGGCATATGATGGTGTGTAAATAAGAAGCCATTTTCTCTTCAGGAAAAGAGGGCTCAGGGCACAGGGCTGACAAAACAGGGCTTGGAATGAGCAGTGATGAAATGCAGTGATCAGACACCTCGGTGAACAAGGAGCACACCAAACCCAAACCCAGATTGCTTCTGTTTAAACAAAACATGTTCTTGTCAAGGGGGAACAGGAGAAAGTCCTACACCTGTTCCAAGAATAGAGCAAGTGATGTTTTAAGAGAAGTGATACAAAGAACAGACAAAAGAATCTGAAGGAAAAAAATCAGAAATTAGGGATGAAAAAAGTAGACTAGAGACCAGCAGGGAAATACAAAGTTGAAACATTTATTTTCCTTCTTCTTGAAAGTACATTCATGACATTTGTTATGCAGTGAGTTGTATTATCTCCTTAGTAGCAATTTTTTTTTTCTGTAACATGCCTTTTGCTTTCTGTTTTGGCCTGTAAACACTGGTCTGCCTGTCCCCCATATCTACCCAAGGCAGTAAGTAAATCAGGCTCCTCTATGTAGGAATATCAGTTCCTCTATCCCAGCCATCATTATAGGAAATGAAATGTGGCATTCAAAACTCGCACTGGGAAGAAGCAAGGCTGTTAACTCATGAGACTGCATTTCAGATACTAAGCCAATCTTTAAAACTTTGCTCCTCTGCCTTTAGGAAAAAAACTAATTAAGAATGTAAAAACACTGTGGTCCAGACTCACAAATAGTTAATACCTACCACAGGAACTTAAATTTCAATGCTTATTTTTTGAGAAATTTCCATTTGAAAATTTCTAAGCAAATATTTAATAGGATTCAGGAGCAACGTGTTGGGCTTCTAAAAAAGCAGCCACACATGGGAGTTACTGAGTTCTGTTCTGAAGGGTTCCTCATCTTCTCTTGCTTCATCACAGCAAAGAATGGCTTTTATTCCACTGTCTTGACGTGTTGCCTTTTCTGGGGCTAGAACCAAAAGAGGTGTTGATACCTGGTCATGGTATTACAAGAAATTTGTGAAGGTCAGAGTTCAGCTTCCACTGTGAGGTGCTTGTAATACACTTAAACTTACACTAAAGTAGTGAAGTGAGGATTTTCTTTACTGTGTGCACTGGAGTCACTTATTTATTTACCATTCAGAATCCCAAAGTGCTGCTAACTACACGAGTTAACAGCTGTCTGCTGGTACAGTTCCTGGCTCCTACCTCCTCAGGCATCTTTTTCCTGTTTATACTTGTACATCAAATGGGCCTTTGGAAAAATCCCTGATTTTCTTTTGTTCTGTTTTCTTTGTTCTGTTTCCATGCGGTCTTTTCCCCTTTGGAGATGACATGCATGGGAAATGGCTTATTGTAGCAACAGGAGACAGAAGGCAAAAACAATTGCATCACGGGTAAAGCAAACATCAAAGCAGAGTCCAAGCCAAAGAGCTGTGAAAAAAAAAAAAATTTCATATGTGATATTTCGACGTGTTGAAGTCCAGCTTTGGGAGGTTTTATTGGCAACACAAAAAATAAAATGCAAACAGTTACCATTTTCTAAGTCTTGTTTTTCTTGGTGTTTCTGTGAACCAGCCTGGGCTAAGGACATGATAGACCTGTTGCAATTGGCTTTCTACATTTCCTCTGACTATGAAAATCCATCAAGGCTACCTGTACAGCCAGTTTTAACTGGATTGAATAGTTTGAAAAAATCAAGTCTGAAAGACTGTGAAAGCCAAATTGGAACCTATCTTTCACTAAGTACTAATTAACTGTCTGACAACCCACGTATAAAAATTAGACTGCTTATTGTTGATGTTTATTTTCACTTTATTAGGAATTGCTTGTAGGTAGCCAGCCTGATTAAGTACTTTTAACAACTCCCATCTAAAGATAATTAAGTTCTGCAGTGAAATGTAAGGAATCTGGCATAAAAAAACCATTAAGCAGGCAGATATTTTAAATGAATAAACAAACATAACTCCTTCCAACGCACACATTCTGCTTTCTCATGATTTACATAACGTAAATGACTTTGACAACATCTTTATATTCTGTTTATCTTAAAATACTGCTGAACCAAGAAAATCTGCATATTGTGTTTCTGCAGCTTTAAACCTCTGACCTACTGGAGAGTTCCGCAGGCTACAGAGCAATAAAAGTTGCCACTGTGGGTGAAGAGCCCATGGCAAGGAGTAATCACTGCTCCTAAAAGCACTGAACATGCCACATCTAAGTGTATGTATTGAGTTCGTTAAATATTTATCCAGATTTATATGTGAATAATGAAAATCACATGCTAAAAGTACTTCAGCTATCTTTAGGCAGCGACATCCACATTTTCATAGTTCGAAAGCTCTTCTTTTTAACTTTGTGAAAGAGAGTCTGCCTTCCCAAGTGGGTTGCTGTGCTGACATAGTAAGCACCAGAAAACTGGCTTTGTGGACAGACAGTATAAATTAGACAAAAAGAGATATTCCTATTATTTAAGTATTAGTGTTTAACAGTGTCACTCACTTCTATCTGGAATAACAGAGAACAGGGATAAGGAACCTTGTTCACTGCAGGCATCTCAAAAATTGTAAATGAACTCATGAGATCAGAGTGATCTTTTGTAAAGTAGTTAATTAGGTCATGTTATCTCTTGTCCCTTGAAGTCAGTGTCTCCAAACACATCACGGCCATCTAACCTTTGAGCAAAGGCACACTTAAAACCAACAGAAATGGTGCCACTTACTCCCAAATCATAAGATTTGCTAGTTCTGCTGTGAAGCCCAAAATACAAGTTATGATTCTCAGTAACAATCACAGCAATTGGGTCAGCCTTGGTGCTTAGAAAAAGGTGGTTTTTTCCCTTTTGTTTGATTGCTGGTCACTCAACAGGAGGATTTCACTCACGGATTTTGAACTGTTGATGCTTAACCAGGTTGTGTCTTGTCACTCCTGGTGACAGTTCCCATTGCTTTATAGTGCCATGTCAGTTCAATTAGTTAAGAAGTCATGATTTCTAAAGACTGATATTTATTTTATTGTTGTGAGATAACAGAGCATTAAATACATGCATGCTATGTGCATTAATTCAAAGCATTTTAAAATATTTCAAATGAATTAACAGGTCTCCGTGTACTGCATCAGACTTATTTTAAATTTTCAGCAATATATTCATTTAATGTAAATACTGTTAGCAGAAAGAAAACTCGGGGTTGATAAAAGGGGTCGCTGAGGAGTCGCTGTATGTATGAATTGCTGCGTCAGTCAAGCTTAAAGCAGTAAGAAGTCATGCTTAAGGTAAGTCATGGCTTAAACCTGTACAGAAGTACAGCCATGGCTCTCTCTAACGGTGCCGAGCGACGCTGCCCTTCGCTGGAACAACATAAAAGTTTTATTCCTTATTTGATTGCTCCACCTCCTGGTGAACTGAAGTTTACTTTCCATTAAAGACGCGGGACGAGGAGGAAACCACTTTTGGCGGGAACGCTCTCCTCACGTTCCCCTCATGTGACACCCAGCGCCCGCCCTGCGGCAGGGGCACCCCCGGAGCCCCACACAAAAGCAGCGCCTCAGTGCCGCGGTGGGAAGCGCCCGCTCCGCCTGAGGAGGCTGCGGGAGCCGCGGGGTGCAGCGCCCACCGCCATCACGGGCCC